>PISW01007759.1:0-83817 GCA_004023785.1 Mungos mungo
TCATCAGGTGATGGGCATTTAGGCTTTTGCCATGTTTTGGCTATTGTTGACATTGCTGCTCTGAACATTGGGGTACATGTGCCCCTGTGCATCAGCACTTCTCTATTCCTTGGGTGGATCCCCAGCAGTGCTATTGCTGGGTCATAGGGGAGTTCTATTGTTAATTTATTGAGGAGCCTCCACACTGTTTTCCAGAGCCTGAAGGCTGTATCCTTAACGTCTATGACCCACAGCTGGTCTCCTTGTGATGTGTCCTTCCTAACGTGATGGCTAATGCTCCTGGATGACTCTGACGTTCTTTAGGGAAATAGATGGCCTTTCTTCTCATGGCTCTGATATTTCTAATCAACCCTGCTTCTTCCGCTGCCTCTAAGCATGTTGGATTTTACATTTTTCTTTGCAGACTCTTTAAATGCCTGCCTCCTGGGCGTCCCCTGTGCCACTCTGTCTGAATCCATCGTATCCTACCTGGATGATGGTCACACGTTTTATGCTCTTTGTTGGTGATTTCCAGTTTTTCAGGTTTCCCACATAAGTAGTTACTGCCCCGGAGCAGGCTTCCCAGCCTTTAATTTTATTTTGGTTGGAGAGCAGATGAGACAGAGGGCTTTGCAGCTGAAGGAGAGGGCTGTGTGCAAACTTTCTGATTCACAGGGGCTCAACGGGCCGGCTCTGCCTCGGGTCTGAGATTGGAAATGAAATTCTGCTTTCAGGACATTCAGATTCAGAAAAAAATATGATGTGAACCCAATTTATTTTCTTCTGACACCTCTAAATCTATATTTCATATTTGCTAGTCGTTATCACCCGCCAGGGCCGGCGGCTGTCCAGGATGTACGTTTCTCTGGAAGCCCAAGAGAGGACTCTAACTTCAGAGCCAAGTGTAACCACAGAAATAGCAAAAAGTGCAACCAAAGGTCAGAACAGAGCCCTGGGCAACTTCCCGAGTTTTCTACTTCATGGTCAACTTATGCCTTTAAAATGCTTTCAAGGACATGCCTTCTTCAGGGTACAATTTATTAGATCTTATAAAAGTACAGGGACAAGTGTGTTTGTCCTCTTGGGACTTAAGGGGCAGTTGTGCCTCCCTAGGGATTTTTGCTGTCACGATCTGTAGTGCGTAGGAGTGGGTGCTGGGCACCCGGGCTGTCTAGGCTTGGAGGCGAGTGGGCAGACAAGCCGAGGCTAGCGCACAGATGCGGGCTGGGCCATGGCTCCAGGAAGGTGGGCACTCACAGGCAAAGCCCCTGGGTGAGCACATTGTGCGAAACCCAATTAGTCCTCAGATAGAATTCTGATTCCTGAGGCGGGGATTCTCTCCTGCCTTTACAGGCCGCATTCTATTGGTCAAACCCTGAGTTTCCTGGGGCCAAAAATGATTTGGATGTTTTCTAAGCCTGCAGTGATACAATTTAATTAATGCAGTGGGACTGCAGTGGGCATCTCTGGCCATGTCTCTAGTTGACGCTGACTCAAAGCGTTTTTTAACGTTTACTTATAGTAGGAATTTAGAGGATGATGGGAAGATACTCGACTAAAAGTTAACCCACTGACACTCCTTAACACCATCGCTTTTTAATTTTTCCATGTGGCACAACTCATGGCCTGTATGTTTTAATTTTCTTTTCCACATCTTTTTAATTAACAGCTCTGTGGAGATACAATTCACATACCATACAATTTAGTGGCTTTTGGTGTATTCACGGAGCTGTGCCAGCATCAACACAATCAATTTTTGAACACTGCGGTCGCTCCCCAAAGAAAACCCGCACCCCATGGCCATCACCTCGCAACCCCCAATCCACCTACACCTGTAGCCCGAGGCAGCCATGGAGGTACTCTGTGTCTCTGTGCACTTGCTTACTCTCCATACGTCAAATAAAGACAGTCATAAACTTTGCATTCTTTTGTGACTTCTCGGACTCCGTATGATGTTTTCCATGTTTGTCCGTGCTTTTGCATGTATTAGTACTGCCTTTCCTTTTGGGGTTGAATAATGTTTCATTCTATGGACAGACCATAATTTGTTTATCCATTCAGGGACTGATAGATATTTGGGTTGTTCCCACCTTTTGGCTATTCCAAGTTCTGCTGCCATGAATGTCCAGGCACAGGTGTCACCGTGTGTGTGGTTCCTTTCTCTGGGGCATACAGGGAGCAGTGGCACGCTAACTCATATGGCTAACCACCAGCCTTCCCCTTGTCTGCTTCCCCACCGCAAACGAGGGTCCCCCAGCACGGCCTGGACTCTTGTCTGCATTGTTTATTCTTTTTTTTTTTATTTTTATAATATTTATTTTTGAGAGACAGAATGTGAACAGAGGAGGGGCAGAGAGAGAGGGAAACACAGAATCCGAAACAGGCTCCAGGCTCTGAGCTGTCAGCACAGAGCCCAACGCGGGGCTCGAACCCACAAACCGTGAGATCATGACCTGAGCCAAAGGCGGATGCTTAACCGACTGAACCACCCAGGCCAGGTGCCCCTGCATTGTTAATTCTGCCTGATGCATAGACAGTACCCATCAAGTCACTGGAGAATAAACAAATGAATGGAAAAATGTAGCCTGATATTTTGCATCTTTTCCTGGGCTTTTTAAAATTTTTTTTAATTAAATCTAGGATTTTAGGAAAGGCAAAAATGTTGCTTGGCTGGTTTTCAAAATATAACATTTCAAATGATTTCTTCATTTTTTTTTTACATTTAATTACTTATTTTGAGAGAGAGAGCATGAGCAGGGGAGGGGCAGAGAGAGGGAGAGAGAGAATCCCAAGCAGGCTCCGCACTGTCAGCACACAGCCCAACATGGGGCTTGAACTCACAAACCGGGAGATCACGCCCTGAGCTGAAATCAAGGGTTGGATGCTTAACCGACTGAGCTGCCCAGGCGCCCCTGGAAGAGATGCTTTCTAAGGTGGCTCGAAGACATACAATTTATAAAGAGATGGGGTTGGGGTAGTTTTTCCTTAGAACAAGGGGAAGAATAAACTTGCTTGTAGTAGCCTTTGACATTCATGAGTGAACAGAGAGGCTGTATAATTATTTCTGGCTCATAGAACAGGAGGGATTTTCAGAGCAAGCCTTCTACTGAAACTGTAGATTTGTCTATACTGACAACAACAATCAAAGTGCTATTTATGCTGGGAGTGTAGGAATAGGAGAATAGTGAAAGAAATAGCAGTTATTAGTGACGAGGCAATGGTAATACGGGTGTAGAGACAGTTTTATTGAACACATGCCAATTTTATTACACTAGTGTTTTTTTTTTTTAAAGCTCTGCACGTGCTATATATATAGAGCCTAGAGAAATAATAGCAATGAACGCCACACACTCCCAATCACTTAGCTTCAACCATTCTCAACTGCTGGCTCTTCTTTTTTCTTTAAAAAATGTTTTTAAAATATTTATTTCTCAGAGACAGAGAGAGACAGCATGAGCAGGGGAGCGTCAGAGAGAGGGAGACACAGAATCTGAAACAGGCTCCATGCTCTGAGCTAGCTGTCAGCACAGAGCCCAACGTGGGGCTTGGACCCACGCACCATGAGATCATGACCTGAGCCGAAGTCGGATGCTCAAACCGACTGAGCCCCCCAGGCGCCCCTGGCCCCTCTTTTTTCAGTGACGCCTCTGTGCATCCTCTCCTCTCTCCCTTCTGGGTTGTGCTGAAGCACTTCTCACACATCCCGTCATTTTCACCCCCAACACGTGAGCAGTACGTGCGGTTCTGATGAAGATTAGAATTTGGTTTATGTTGAATTTCACCTTTAATCCAATTCAACAGAAGACACATGAGATTCTTTTAGTTTTTGAACATGATAAGTATCTCCTTGTGCTGAAAAGGGGTGTGTGGAGACTAAAATGTGATTACCAGGTGTGTTCAATGTTCTGGGGCTATCTTACTTCCATAGTTGTAAAGCTATAAAGAAAGGCCAGGGAATGGTTAAAACACCACATTTGTGGGGACTGTTAGTAGTCGACAGGAGAGAGAACAGGGTGGAATTCAGGAGGGGGTACGTGCTTATGACATAAATTGAAGAAGACACAAAGGAATGTTAAAAAAAACTCCATGCTCATGGATTAGAAGAACAAATATTGTTAAAATATCTATACTATCCAAGGCAACATACACATTCAACGTAATCCCTACCAAAACAACAGCAGCATTCTTCACAGAGCTAGAAGAAATAATCCTACAATTTGTATGGAATCAGAAAAGAGCTTGAATACCCAAAGTAATGTGGAAAAAGAAAAGCAAAGCGGGAGCCATCACACTCCTGGACCTCAAGCTTCACTACAAAGCTGGAGTGATCAAGACAGTATGGTACTGGTGCGAAAACAGACACTCAGATCAGTGGAATAGAGAACCCAGAAATGGACCCACAAATGTATGGCCAACTCATCCTTGACAAAACAGGAAAGAGTATCCACTGGAATAAAGACAGTCTCTTCAGCAAATGGCGCTGGGAGAACTGGACAGTCACATGCAGAAGAGTGAATCTGGACCACTTTCTTATACCAGACACAAGCATAAACTCAAAATGGATGAAAGACCTAAAGGTAAGACCTGACACCATCACAACCCGAACGGACAAAACGCAAAACAACCTCTTTGACCTTAGTCGCAGCAATTTCTTACTTGGCACGTCTCTGAAGGCAAGGGAAACAAAAGCAAAAATGAACTACTGGGATGTCATCAAGGTAAAAAGCTTCTGCAGAGCAAAAGAAACCACCAACAAAACTGAAAGGCAACCAACAGGATGAAAGAAGATATTTGCAAATGACAGTCAATAAAGGGTCAGTATCCAAAATCTATAAAGATCTTACCAAACTAAACACCCTACAACCAAGTAATCCAGTGGAGAAATGGGCAGAAGACATGAAATGACACTTTTCCCAAGAAGACATCCACTTGGCTAACAGACAATGAATAGATGCTCAACGTCACTCATCATCAGGAAAATA
The DNA here is from genome assembly GCA_004023785.1 of Mungos mungo. NCBI lineage: Eukaryota > Metazoa > Chordata > Mammalia > Carnivora > Herpestidae > Mungos > Mungos mungo. The sequence continues at coordinate 4,962 of PISW01007759.1, forward strand.
CCAATCAAAACCACCATGAGATACCACCTCACACCCGTCAGAGTGGCCGACACTAACAACTCAGGCAACAAGAGATGTTGGCGAGGATGTGGAGAAAGAGGATCTCTCTTGCACTGCTGATGGGAATGCAAACTGGTGCAGCCCCTCTGGAAAGCAGTGTGGAGGTTCCTCAAAAAATTAAAAATAGAACTACCCTATGACCCAGTAATTACACTACTAGGATTTATCCAAAGGATATAGAAATGCTGATTCCAAGGGACACATGCACCCCAACAATAGCCAAAGTATGGAAAGAGCCCAAATGCCCATCGACTGATGGATGAATCAGAAAAATGAAGAATAAATATACATAGGTATATAGACACAACATAGAAACACACACAATGGAATCTTACTTTGTGATCAAAAAGGATGAAATCTGGCCATTTGCAACAACAGGAATAGAACTAGAGTGTATTATGTGAAACAGAATACGTCAGAAAAAGACAAATATCATATGATTTTAGTCATATGTGGAATTTAAACATAGGAGAAGGGAAGGAAAAACAAGATAACAACCCAGAGGGAGGCAAACCACAAGAGACTCTTCAATACAGAGAACTAACTGAGGGCTGATGGAGGGGAGGTGGAGGGGGATGGGTAGATGGGGGATGGGCAGTAAGGAGCGCACCTGTTGGGATGAGCCCTGGTAAGTGATGAATATCTAAATTCTACTCTTGAAACCAATACTATATAGTGTACGCTAACTTGGATTTAAATCTAAAACATAAGGAATGAAATGCCAACCAGTTGAAACCCAACTCCAGGTGTAAAAAAATTAATTTTTCGAGTGCATAAATTAATGTGAGAGGAAACTCTAGGTACGGCTGAATGCAGACACCGAAAGCAATCACCAAGATTCTCCCTTTATACATTTCCTATTGATGCTTTTCTTTTCATTGACGTAATTCAGAGGCAGACCTTCCTCAGGTACCACTAATAGGAGCACTAGGCACAAATCAAATGAATAAGGATCTCAAAGAATAAGAGTCTCCCACAAAATAGGTTTAATAAGTTCCACAAAAGAATAAAACCAATGAAATACAGGTCTTTATGCCCTTGTGGTCCCGGTCCCTGATGCTTTTAGGGTTCTGAAAAGCAAAGGAAGCAATTTGTTTCTTTATACGCCATTCTTTTATATTTCTCTGCCCCAGGCAAAGGGCTGACATCCACTGGATATTTTGAAAAGGGAATAGGAGAGTGAGCAGGGAAGAGAGGATTTACAAGGAGGCAGAAGACTTCAGGAAGATTTCAAAAATATCCATGCTGTTAATACTGATCATCTCCAGATGGGCAACTTATTGGTGGTTTACTGTTTGCGTGAGATCCTAGCTTTTTATAATGAGAATGAATGACTGGAATAATAAAAAAAAAATAGGTAAATGAGTAGATGTAATGTAGTTTGCATGTGTCTCTTCTCACACAGAATGAGGTTATGCAGACCACAAGAACTCAGGGCCCTATTTGTGTCTCAGCCTGATGCGTAGACCCCCAGGACACCCTAAAATCAGTTGCTGGAGCCAATAGGGTGAGTCGACGTTCCATCCTGTGCTCTGACCCATGCAAAAGCGGAAAACTACAATAACAATCCATAATCCCTGTCTGTGCTTGTGCTTCGGAGCGACCCCACTGGCTGAGAATTCTAAGAGCAAAGATGACCAAAATTGCCCTTTCTGATATCTCCTGTGTAGAATAAATAGCTATTTGCTCAGTGTAAGTCACCGGAAGCTATCCCTTGGTTACTGAGTGGATATGTGCCGGACTCTCTAATTCTCATCGAAACCTGTGATGCAGGCATCCCAAGTGGGACCGTCCCCCTTTCCTGAGGAAAAGAACACAAAGAGATTAAGCAATCTGTCCGAAATGAAATACGTAATGGTGTTTTATTACTAGATTGTCAGCTGTTTTAACTCTGTCATATATATATATATATATATGTCTGAGATTTCTGAAGACTCCTTTAAAGCCTAACAAGTCACAATTATTTATGCTCCCTGGAGGGATGGTCCAGCAGGGAAGCACTTGTGCGGCTGTAAATAGTTTTCATTCCTGTGCTCTCCGTCCTCGTCCCTGAGTAACGGCTTAGTGGAAGGCGGGACGTCTGTGACTCAGAAGAGCGGTGGCCTCCTGCGTGCCCTGCTGTCTCAATCCTTAGTGTCTGTGTTCTGCACTCAGTGGAGGCAGACGTCCCTGCTGGGTCCTCCCCGGGGTCCTGCCTGTTCTCATCCGGCCCGTCTCTGCGTTCACCAAAGCACAGAGCCTCTGGGAGGCGTTCACCGACCCTGAACCAGCTTCCTAGCGCTGCTGTGACAAATTCCGGTGGACAGGGGCGGAAAGCAACACGCGGCCCCCCGGGGGGTCCGTCCCCCACGAACCTTGTCACAGGATGACGTAATTGCTGGCTGATCTTTCTCACTCTCCCCGTTGGGAACATTTATAGAAGATGAAGGTGGGATAGCATGTTTCCACAAAGATGAATGAATGAATGACCACTGTGTTTATTCTTGTATTGCTTCTTACATTTTTCCCACTGGTCGGAACTGGGCTAAAGTAGCTTTGCAGGATGGGAAGAGCTAACGAAAAGTTTTATTTGCAAGCAGCATTTTGGCACGCCCGTACAGGGAAAGCCACACTGAAGGTTTAGGGCTTCTGTTCTGCATGAAGTGTGATGACTTTTCGCTGTGTCAGTGAGACTTGCTGGAAATTGGTCCCCATGGAGTTGAGCTAAGGCACTCCTCGCTGGGGAGCTGTCTGGGCTGGTTTTCCAGGGAGCACGTCGGTTTATTTCTTCAGTCCTGCTAATTACGAAAGATACCTCTCCCTCTCTACCCGTCCTGGTTTGGATAAATTACAGTCACTCTATAAATCTTAATATTTTCAACAACAATTACATCCATTGGCTTGGGAGAGGGGACGGGGAATGAAAGGCCTATGTCCCAGTGAGCGTCTGTTACAACCTTAACGACACGTGTTCCTTGCTCAAAGCGGAGAACAATCCCCATGCTTCCTGAGAACGTTACAAACAAGAAGAAAATTGCGACCAATTTTCCAAAATGACAGGTGCCCAATCTAGCCTCCAATATCAGTATTTCCACTTCTGTGTTTTGTGTTGAAGGACTGAGTGACTTTGTTATACTCCCCTCTTCCTGGCTACAGAGTGCCATGAAGGCAATTCAGTTTCACGGACAAAGAGTGCCAGAACTCATTGACATCCCAAGAGGGACAGAACACGTTAGCCTTGAACAGGGTCCAAGTGCACAGTGCAGAATGCTGAGCTGAATGCAGGATCGTCATGTGCTCCCATGGAGAGGCAAGAGAGGAGGGTCGGTTGCGGAATGCAGAAAGATAACATGTCTGCGAACGATCCAAATCAGCAACTCACATCTCATCTTGCAGCCAAGACTAGACGTTGCAGAAGCAGGGGATAAAGGGAGACTGAACGGAAAGACTGTGTTTGAACATGAGCTTGGGTATGACAGGTCTGTGCGCAAGGATTTTCCTTGGCTCCATTTGAAAATGAATAAATGCAGCTTAAAATAACAGGAAGCAGCAGGAGGGGAATGCAGGAGGTTATGCTAACCTATTTGAAGAGCTGAACCAATTTCCTTTAAAAAAAATAAGAGTAGTGGAAGAAAAAGTCCAAGAAAAAGATGCTGTTGGATAACTCTGAAAATCACGTTTTCACATACCAAAACATTAGCATGATAAATATTTACTATGACTGGGGGGCCTGGGAGGCTCAGTCGGTTAAGCCCTCGACTTTGGCTCAGGTCATGATCTCACGGTTCGTGGGTTCGAGCCCCGCGTCGTGCTCTGTGCTGACAGCTCAGAGCCTGGAGCCTGTCTTCAGATTCTGTGTCTCTCTCTCTCTCTCTGACTCCCCCCTGCTCCTGCTGTCTCTCTCTCTCAAAAATAAATAAAAACATTAAAAAAATATTTACTATGAGCCAGATCTGTCAAGTTGCAACCAGACTGCAAAGAGTGCTGTTCACATCTGAACCGTTAATAAACAAAGACAAATAAGAAATCGTGATCTGGGGCGCCTGGGTGGCTCAGTTGGTTGAGTGTCGGACTTTGGCTCACGTCATGATCTCATGCTTCATGGGTTCGAGCCCCGCATTGGGCTCTGTGCTGACTGCTAGCTCAGAGCCTGGAGCCTGCTTCAGATTCTGTGTCTCCCTCTCTCTCTCTGTCTGTCCCTTGCTCATGTTGTCTCTCTCTTTCAAAAATAAATAAAAACTTAAAGAAAAAAAAAAAGAAATCGTGATCTATCCATAACACTGACCTCCTTTTCACAACTGCTTTTACAACACACACAACCCACCAGCACATAAAGATCATAAATAAAAGTTTGCCTCTTATTTTCTTTAATAGACCATGCACTTATCTCTGGTCTCCTGACAGAGCCTTCCCTGCACACTAAACAGAAACTTAATAAAATTTGAACAACAGTGATTTTATATTTAGACGACACACAGATCTTCCACGTGTGTGGGAAATGGAATTATAGCTAGGAACGTTATCTAAAGATTAGGGCATGGGAGTAGTATTAAGAGGTCATTAAATTCTTTCTGCAGAAAAGAACTTATCTTGACTCATTCAAAGAGCTTGCTGCCCGTTTGAGGTCCTGCTGCAAAATTTAAATGGCTCAACAAAAGACCGTATGTGGCTCAGCGCTGAAAGAATGCAAGATTTCCTATGTGCTGGAGACAGTTCCAATACTTTCCCTGACGGTGTGGTAAAAAGAAAAAAAAAAAGGAGAAGGGTTGTCAAATTATTCAACGTGGGTACTTCTCATGGACGTCGCCGTGTGAGCTACAGAGTGGAGAACATCAAGACTCCAGTCCCCGGGAAGTTTCCCCACAGTCTTGCTGGGGCGGCTGCACGGACCAGTGCTAAGTAATAAGACACCTGCCTTTGCATCAAGTGCTGGGATCAAAAGCTAAACGGAATGTGATGGCCACTCCGAGAAAGCGGTGTTCAGTTCAACTGTCCACAAAGACGAGTATTTCATGGAGGCGGTAAGACTTGAACTAGACCTTTAGGAGTCGGTAGGATTTTAAGAGGAAAACACGGAAGGGAGAATCCAGCTCAGAATGGGTACAGGCACAGAAGGGAGGGAATCTTATTTTTTAATTGTGGTAGAATACACGTCCCATGAAGTTTGCTATCTGAACTACTTTTAAGTATATAATACAGAAGTATTAAGTGCACTCACACTGCTGCCCAATCCTCCCTGCCATCCATCTCCAGAACTTTCTTCATCCTGCACAACTACAATTCTGTACTCATTAACATCAACTCCCCATTCCCCTTCCCCAGCCCCCAAAACCACCCTCTGCTTTCTGTCTCTATAAATTTTATGACTTCGAGTACCTCCTACACACTGATTGTTTTACTAGCTTCTTTCACTTCGTGTAATGTCTTCAAGGTCCGTCAATGTTGTGGCGGGTGTCACGATGTCCCTCCTGTCTAGGGCATGAATAATATTCTACTGAGTGTATATGTCACATTGTGCTTATTCACTCCTCCACCGATGGGCACTCACGTCGCTTCCACCTTTGGGTGATCATGAACAACTCTCTCTACTCTGAACATGAACGTGCAGATAGCTCTTCAATACTTTGCTTCAATTCTTTTGCGTATAAACCCGTAAGTGCAATGGGTGGAACATGTATTGTAATTATATTTTAACATTTCGAGGGCCAAGTTGTCTTCCACAGTAGATGCACCATCACACATTCCCACCAATAGCTTGGTTCCAATTTCTTCACATCCTGGTAACACTTGTTATTTTCTGGTTGTGTTTGTTTGTTTTCATTTGTTTTTCGTAACAGCCAACCTAACTGGGGTGAGTTGGTATCTCTCTGGTGGTTTTGATTTGTATTTCCCTAATGGTTAGTGATGTTGAGCATCTTTTCACGTGCTTGCTAGCCATTTGTATATTTTCTTGAAGAAATGTGTACTTAAGCCCTTTTAATTGAACTGTTTGCTGTTTTGTTGCGCAGTTAGACTGAGTTCGAGACTCTTGGAATCCTTGTAATGCTTCAGGAAGCCGGGGTTGATGATCTCATGAGAAGCCATATCAGGCATGAAATCTGAGAATGTGCATCTGATGCTGATCAGGGCTCAGATGGGTTTGAATGGCTTGTCCAAGATAGAGTGTGGGTTTCGTCTGGAGCCAGGGAGAGTCTGAGGGCATGAACAAGTCCTGAGTGCTCTCCGACTTCGGAATCTCTGTCTCATGGCCGTGCGGAGTCTGCACAGGTATCAGATGAAGGAGCGGGCTGAGAGCTGGCGCCTTCCATGGTGGGCAGGGGATGCTCCCATGCAGCGGTCACGTTAGCGGGAGCAGACCAGCAGGAAAGTGGAGGCATCGTCAAGACAGAAGACTTCACATCCCGAGGTTTCAGATCCCAGCTCGCTCACATAATGGCATGCCTCAGTTCCCCCACATTGCCACTGTGAGGGTTAGGAGGGTGAAAGAAGGGTTGAACGCAACACTGCAGACACACACAGTACTGGGCTGGCTCAGCTTTTAGGACTCAAGCCGTGTGCTGGGGTCAACAGCCAGGGTTGTGAAGGTCAAAAGCTCCTTGGCTGCTTCCTTTTCCTTACTTATCTTCACGTGATGAGGCATCTGTGAAGGTGCGGCCTTTGCTGCCCATCCCCCAGGGCTTTCCACAGTCCGGACGCAGGAGCACGGCGGCGAGGGGCGGCTTAGCTCACACCGTGCCCCACGCTCCCCTCGCAGGCCCCTCATCTGGCTTAGAAGCAGACGCGGAGGTCCGACGCCTGATGCCCGCTTTGCAACCGACTTCGACACAGACTTCAGGATTAGTCTGTTAATCTCCCTCCGGGATTAAATGAAGGTCATTACAGAGCTAGCCTCACGTAAAAGGATTGTGGGGATTTTTAGCATATTAATGATTATCTTCTCCTTGGAAGCCCCAAGAAGACCATCTAAATGCCAGAGTCGACTAGGTACACAAGGGCTATATTTTGTGCGATGAGGTTTCCATGCTAACTGGAGAAATGAGAAAGAGTAAAAAGAGTCTCGTTCGAATATGACGCTGAGGAAGTGAATTATCTCCAAACCAAGGATTTCCTGTCTTATCTGACGCTGGAATGATCTACACTAAGTGCAGGTAACAGTCACACACTTCTAGGGTCTTTGCAAGACGGAAAACCCTCAGGAATAGGGGGCCCCTCGTCTGAGACCGATACCAGTTACCTACCTACACGTGCTCCACGTTCTTTCTCCACACCTCTGGCGGCTGGCATTAAAAGCAATTTTCAATCTCTGATTTTTCTGTGGAGGTAGGAAAATGCTCACCTAACTGCTCTATTTCTAACGTTCTTGCAAATTCTGTGCTCAAAGGAACGAAAAGGGACATTATCATAAGCATCATTGAAATATGGTTCTGTCTTCACTGTAACCCATGCTTTGAAATGAAATGAAATAAACCCATGCCTTAAAATGAGTCAACAAATAAATTATGCCTAAGGAGAAGCCCTGCATTCAAAGGTTTTTGCCCAAATAATGTGACATTTGCCGTCATGAAATATTGAAGATAGCACCTGGGGCAGGGAGCATAAATAATTAAGAACGAATAAACTATTTGAAATTTGTTGGGGGGGGGTTGCAATATAGCCTAATACCAGTCAGGTCAAGGGAAAAAACCATTATTTAGCTATTTGCATTTTTTTAAGTGTTGTCAGTCCATGAAGCTGTTGAGAGGTAGAAGAAGAAACAGGAGTTTTGCGGGGAGCCTGGGTGGCTTAGGCGGTTTGATGTCTGATTTTGGCTCAGGTCACGATCTCAGAGTTCGTGGGTTCGAGCCCCATGTAGGGCTCTGTGCTGACAGCTCAGAGCCTGGAGCCTGCTTCCGATTCTGTGCCTCCGTCTCTCTCTGCCCGTCCCCTGCTCACACCCTTTCTTTTTCAAAAATAAACATTAAAAAAAATTGTTTTTAAAAGATATAAAAGTTTTTGAAAATAAGGATACGGAGACTTTTATAAAATCATACCTACTTGGCGTGCCCGGCCGGGTGGCTCAGTTGGTTGAGTGTCTGACTTCGGCCCAGGTCACGATCTCGCGGCTCAAACCTAGGAGCCGTACATCGAGAACTACTTTTGGTCATGATACAGAGGCTGCGTCCCACGCACGAAGACTGACGTAATGCTGTGCGGGGAGACCTAGTCATGAGGCATTTTCTAAATCTCTCCATGCTGGTCTGACATGCAGCCAAGTCGGAAGCCCCCTGTTCTCCAGAAACGTGGCCTCCTCACTTCCCTCGCACCCACTCTCTTGGAAGTAGGATGAGAGACTGCTAACCACCTGCCTGTCTCATCCAAGAAAGCACACCCCAACCCAAGAGGGTGAGGGCTGTTGCGGAGAACCCAGAACTGCAACGGACTGTTTTCAACACAGCCAGTGCCAAACCTTAGCAAGTGAACCATTATCGGCTCTTTAAACCCCGCTTATGAAGACTCCTCATTAGAAACCTCTCACTAGGGGGGTCGTGGCCTAGTTAAGAAGCCCTTTGGACTTGGTCGTTAACATGCTTATTAACGAACATGATTGCACAGGCATGGAGACCGTTTCTCCCCCTTGTCTGCAGGAACGCCACCGGAAACCACGCCAAATGATGGTAGGCACGGAGGACACCCTCACGACGGTGAGACACCCTGCCTGGTTTTCTTCCAAAACGTTGACTCCCCTCTGGTTTCACTGCATGTGACTTAACAGAATCTTCTATTGATGAGACCCTGGGCATCCATTAGGAAGCAGACTGCTTGGTTTGTTGGATTTTGTTTCAAAGATTCAAAATATGCTTGGCAGATGGTCGATGAGAAAGAGCTTTGGGGCCATTGTGTCTGGCATAGGAACTACTCAATGGCTACTGTACGGTCACATGACTATTGCCTTTGGACAAAAAGGGCCTACTGACTTTGAAATTGGCTCTCTCCGTCCCTCCCTCCCTTCCTTCCTTCCCTACTTCCCTATCTCCTCTTTCTTCACTATCACAGGTGATAGCTAAGCCATTCTTTTCTCCAGTAACGAATGCTTTCACCCACAGACACCATCCCTCTCCTTCTGTGAGTGGGAGACTTTCCATCAAATCAGGATGTGGAAATGCATGAGGGAGGACACGTAAAGGGCCACGGGGCGGTGGGCAGGCTGTGCTGGCTCACGCTCCTGCTGCACTGGCTCTCTGCCTTTCCCTCCTCCGTGTCTGTCCGTGGCTTCCTTCCAGAACAGAGGGTATCTCTGATCCTGTCTAGACTGATTTTTCTGATCTTCCAAGGACTCAAAAACTAGACCTCAGATTTCAAAAGAAAGCAGTAGGGACCTACCCTCTGGGGACGATATCCATGGGAAAGACTTGGTTGTCACCGTCCACGGTGTGAATCGGTGGCCTCGAGGAAGGCGACCACTGGGACTAGAATAGAGACGTCTTCATTCAGGTCATTTGGGTTTTGGAAGAGAATATTGACATATCAAGCATCCTCTGCCAGCTGGGGAGTAGAGGTGTGTGGGTATGATTTACGCAATGAAATATACACAGCGAAGAGTTTATTTATTTCACAAAGCTGTGTGATACAACAGTCTAGAGGATAAACTGAGCGAGTCCCCTCTATTTCTGATGCTACCTCTAATTCTTCTCTGTCCCTCTGGGCAAAACCACTTAAACCTTTTATCTCGGTTTCCTTTGTGGGAAACCGGGGATAATAGGCACCCCTTAGCCATTTCGGAGTAATGTTTTGATGCCAGCCGTTATGTGGCTTTATGAGAAAAAAGCTTTGAGCTTCCGGCACTTAGCTGCTCCATAAATATTATTAGCAAGCTCCGGAGATTTTATCTTTGGAAACTGACAAGTATTTCTCTTCTAAACCCTCCTATCTTTAGCCCCTGGACACATGTTCCTGATAGCTCTGTCTTTTACAGAGATCCACTTCCCTCCACGAGAATCACGGGGCTCCTGGCGCAGACCTGGCGTCTGAGCTTCGCAGGGGAGGGATGCCGCCTCGTGGAGCCTGAGGCGGACACCGAGGACCTGGCTGGCGGGAAGGAGTGACCCACGAAGGAGGTCCTGCTGCGGAGGTGACCCCCAACCTGGAGGGACACAGTGGGGAGTGAACACAGAGAGAGCGTGCCACGTTGTTGCAGCAGATGCTCCTGTCGAAGGGAACAGATGGTAGCGATTCAGCCCTGAGAACACGACGGAGCTTTCTCGTCGATTCCTCCCCACACGTGCGTTGCCCCCAGATTTAAAGACTCTGCCCCAGAAGCCCTGATCCTAACTCATCTTCAACATAATGTCTTCTGTTGATCCCAAAGATACACCTTTACGTTGGAAGTGTTATCCATTCAGCGACGTGAGCAAAAATTCTGCGCGAAGATAGAAATGCCTAGAAAGAGGGGCACCTGGGTCGTTCAGTTAGTTAAGCATCTGACTTTGGCTCAGGTCATGATCTCATGGTTTGTGGGTTCGAGTCCCACATTGGGCTCTGTGCTCAGAGCCTGGAGCCTGTTTCAGATTCTGTGTCTCCCTCTCTCTCTGCCCCTCCCCTCAACAACCAGTATGCTGTCTCTCTCTCTCTCAAAAATAAATAAACATTAAAGAAAAAAAAAGAAATGCCTAGAAAGAGAAACAGATGGAGAGAGGAGGAAAGAGAGAGAAGAAAAAAAAGAAGGGGGAGAAAGAGGAGGGAGACAGAGACAGAGAGAGAGACATTCTTGGAGGATGAGTAGCGTTCACTCTTACTTTCTCTCTTCATTTTTGTAAATTGGGACTGAATCATCAAGAGGGCATAAATTAAATGATTAATGCCACTAAGTCCTTAAAGATTAAAACGAAGGTAGAATTCATAAGACATATTCTTGATTAGTTTTCAAGATGTATGCAGGCACGGGGAAGGAAAAATATGACAGTAAATTATCTGAGCTGATGATATCCAAAGCTTTCTTGGCTTCATGAGAACTGGCTAGAAAATTACATAAGTATTCAGAGGTCCTGTAAAATGCTGAGATGAGGGGTGATTTTGCAAACTGCAGAATGGAGTGGGTTTTTTGTTTTTAAATTCTACTCCTTGAAGGAGGGATCCAGTCACTCGAATATAAATTTCAAAGGAATGAGCCAACAACCAGAAGCAAAATAAAAGGAAAAGAATTAGGATAGCATGCATGTGTTGGCGTTTTTTTTGTATTTGTTTTTGCTTTGCTATTGTTCTGTAGCAAAGGTGGTAATTTGGTAATGGTAATTTGGGGATTCTTTTTCCATGGGAATAGCTTGTTAACTCAGTTGGGTGGTGAATTGCCAGCGAGCTAAGCTGCTTAAGACGTAGTGCTGGCTGTGGTCTCTTCCAGGATATTTAAGCTCTAATCTACACCCACAACTAGCCATTTCGTGAACGTCTGGCCGCAACAGGAACCAGGAATTTGGAAATGGAAAAGCAGGAGTGAATCCATTCAAACCTACTGGGTGTCAGTTCAGCGCAGCTCATCCGGTAATGATGCGTTAGCAGTGTGATCTGTGGTGTGCATCAGACTCAGAGAATCTGAACATTCAGAAGGATTTTTAAACTCATCAGATGCTATGTCTCAACCAGTACCCTGGCCTCTGCAAAGGTGCAGCTCCTATTTAAAGTCAAGGATTTTTTCTTCTTTCAGTAACTCAGCTGTATCCAAAAGTTGTGTTCAGTGCTAGAAATACAAAGATGAGTAAGACATCTGACCTTAAGAGTCTGACAAGCTAGTATGGAAGACGGCCAAAATACAGATATCGTATCTAGAACATTCTAGAAACAGGATGGAGCACAAAGGAGAAGCATTTAAAGCAACCTTGAGGCATTTCAGCCAATCTGGAGGGTCCAGGAAGGTTAGAATACGTCCACCAGACACACAGGAAGATGCTCACCATCACTGCTCATCAGGGAAATGCAAACCCAAACCATAATGAGATGTCCGCTCACACCTGTCAGAATGACAGGCACCAAAACAAGAGATAACGGGTGCTGGTGAGGATGCGGAGAAAAAAGAATCCACTCGCACTGTTGGCGGGAATGCAAATGGGTGCAGCCAGCACTGGCCATACTGTGGACAACAGAAAGATGTTCCCTCAGAAAGTTAAAAAACAGAACTACCATGTGATCCAGCAATTCCGCTACTGGGTATATTTCTACAGGAAATGAACACAGGGTATCAGGGAGTTACAATCTGATGTTCACTGTGGCATTATTCACAGTAGTCAAGATATGGAAACAACCGGAATGTCTGTCTACACATGAATGGATAAAGATGTCACACACACACACACGTGAATGCTATTCAGCCATAAGAAAGAACAAAATCCCACCTTTTATGACAACGCGGATGGACCTCCAGGGCTTTATGCTAAGCCGAATATGTCAGGCAGAGACAGACACATCTTCTAGGGTCTCACACATGTGTGGACTCTAAAGAAAGTCAAAGTCACAGAAGGAGAACGGAATGGTGGTGACAGGGCTGGGGGGAAGGGTGAAATGGGGGAGATGTTGGTCAAAGCATACAAACCATCAATTATAAGATGAAGAGTTCCGGGGATATAATGTACAGCGCGGTGACGTTGGTAAACGATACTATTGTGTACTTGAGAGTTCCTAAGAGAGTCGATCTCGAATGTCCTCACCACGAACAAGAAATGGTAACGATGTGACTATAGGAGTGGTCATCGTTTTACAATATATACCAATTCCTCACCTGGCGCACCTTCAACTCACACGCTATTATGTATCAATAAAGCTGGGAAAACGAACCAGAGAGAGCCGCAGAACTTAAAATCTCTTCTCTTTCCTCGTCCACTCCCTCCACCCTCTCATTTCCATAATCAGATCAGCAGGGGTTGGATTCCAATTGAGAGCTTCCCTGAACGTCACAGTCAACACGGCATTACCCAGCCTCAGTCACCAGCTCCCGCACTTGGTTTGCTAACCCAGCTCCTGCTGCAAGGTCTTCAGGACTGCGGACGGAGCCGTTCTCTGGGGTCTTTCCAGCACCTGCAGTGGTGTGGCTCTGGCCCCACTCAGCATCCCGTCTCCCTCGGACCTGCCAACCCCCTTCCTTGATCAGCTACCGTCTCCGCTGGCCCCACAGGCATCCGTGCTCTTGAATGTAAGTCACACGGCTTTGGTCTCCCGCCCCTGCCCCTAGGATCCCATGATTTCCCACTTCAAAGACTGCAATATCAGACGTTCTCATGTTCTATTATTTTGGATGCACTGTTACTTGTTGAGTTTCCAGAGGGGCACTCTACCTGTAATACAAAGGAACAGAATGCACCAGAGTTGAGAAGCTGTGCTTCAGGAGGAGTCAAGGAACCATTAGCAACCCAAGGGGCCTACTTGGAGGACTGTTACCAGAATAACACGGGCATGTCACACATGGTGAGGCTCCCTGGGATACTGCGGCCAAAGCCCCTTCTTAGGTCTGGGTACCCTGGTGCACTGGGCACCACAGGGCATGGATGTCAGTTCTGCATTTGGTTGCAACGGCAGTTTCCGGAGCCCACTGTTAACACAGCCTTTGCTGACGGGGTCGCAGGAAATGAGAATACACTTCATTCTACCTGCAGTGCAAAGCACAAAAGGCAAGTCTTTATTTTGTCTTGGCGGCTGAGATTTCTCGGCCTTCTTCCTGAAACAGGATACACACCCTGACTCACACACACCAAGGCCTGATGGGTTCTCAGGGCACAAATCCACCCAGGTTTTCCCCAGAAAAGAAAAGTAACAGGAGTCCATGTGGAACATTCATTTCCACCTTGTGACTACCACGTTTTGTTTATTTTGAAAATTAATTTTTAATGTTTATTTTTGAGAGACAGTGTGTGAACAGGGGAGGGGCATAAGAGATGAAGACATAGAATCTGAAGCAGGTCCAGGCTCTGAGCTGTCAGCACAGAGCCTGACACGGGGCTCAAACTCACAAACTGCAAGATCGTAATCTGAGCTCAAGTTGGATGTTTAAATGACTGAGCCACAGAGGCACCCATGACCATCACTTTTGAAATGTCTATAATTACAAATAACAAAAATAATATACATTTGTACTTTTTCTCACAATCCCAAACGTCTCTGAACGAATACACAGTTTTGGTGTATTGAGGGTAGAAGTCTTAAAAAAAATTTTTTTTATGTTGGTTTATTATTGAGACAGAGAGAAACAGAGTGTGAGTGGGAGACGGGAAGAGAGAGAGGGAGACACAGAATCCGAAGCAGGCTCCAGGCTCCGAGCTGTCAGCACAGAGCCCAACGCAGGGCTTGAACCCACAAACCGTGAGATCATGACCTGAGCAAAAGCCGGACGCTTAACCGACTGAGCCACCCAGGTGCCCCGAATTAATTCATTTATTTTGAGACAGAGTGTGAGTGGGGAAGGGGCAGAAAGAGAGGGAGACACAGAAACCAAAGCAGGCTCCAGGCTCTCAGCTGTCAACACAGAGCCCGTTCGAACCCACAAACCATGAGATCATGATCTGAGCTGAAGTCGGAGACTTAACCGACTGAGGCACCCAGGCGCCCCTAAAAGTCCTTTTTTAAAAAATTTTTATGTTTGTTTATTATTGAGACAGAGAGAAACAGAACACGAGCGGGGGAAGGGCAGAGAGAGAGAGGGAGACACAGAATCTGAAGCAGCTCCAGGCTCTAAGCTGTCAGCACAGAGCCTGACGTGGGGCTTGAACCCACAAACCATGAGATCACATCTGAGCTGAATCAGACGCTTAACCAACTGAGCCACCCAGGTGCCCTAAGGCTAGAAGGTTTTTAGGTATTACGAATTAAAAGATAATGTTCAGAAACTGAAAGGATACAATTTTGGTGTCTGAGGACTCTGGAGAAAGCCAAGCAGTGCAGAATAAGCAAAGAAAAACAAAAATTCATCTTTTAGACACTACACCACATGTGCTCATTTCTGCACTGGAAATCGGGTTAGCCAGAGCACAAGAGAATTGTGGTTGTCTATCACCTTGAGGTGTATTTATTTAAAAGAGACGAAATGGGAGATTCATGCTAACTTATAAGAGATCACAATCCCTTCTCCCTCCCTACTTTCCAAGAAGGATGATGCGTCCATCTGGTCACTGTCGGGGGAGTGGTGAGGGCAGTGTTATGTTGATCAGGATAATGAATTCAGATGTAACATGAAACACGCTTGAGTCATGGAGTGCATTTAAACATTTAGAGACACAGGAATTATTCTTAGGGGGGGAAAAGGAATACCCAAAGTAGGATGGCAAGAAGAAAGTGAGTGAACGAGAGAGAGTTGTGGGAGGGTGGACGGTGGGTCTGAGCACACGTGATCTCCATATGCTGGAGGAATATGGACAAGATCAGCTTCAGAGGTACAGCTGTGAGCCGTTTGATAGATTTTGCAGAAAACACACTGTTTCAGACTCCTCTGGAAGTCAGGGATGGTTCCATGGTCAAGGGATGCGTAGCTGAGTGGGAAAGAAGGCTGCCCAGCTTGACATTACAGTAGCCTGATGGTTCGTGAGCCTTCTCTTTTTTAAAATAATTTTTAAATGCTGTTTCTATTTGGGAGAGAGACAGAGACAGAGACAGCGTGTGAGTGACGAAGGGACAGAGAGAGATCAAGCCAGAATCTGAGCAGGCTCCAAGCTCCGAGCTGTCAGCACAGAGCCTGACATGGAGCTCGAACCCACGAGCTGTGAGATCATGACCGGAGCCCCCCAGGCGCCCCAACTTCAGCGTTTCCAAACAAACTGCCAAGCAATGGATGCACACAGAGTTTGCATTCAGCGAAGCCTTCAGGTCTTGTCTCTGGAAGCTCACGTCTTTGTCAACGGTAAGTCACAGGTGTATGCAGCACCTCACCTCCTCCACTGTCTTCCACTGGAGACGTTCGACCGCCTCAAAGCTCCCCATCTCCCTGCACTGCGAGATGAAGACGGTTGTGTGGTTGCAGCCCCACGGTAGCAATCTGCAGGGCCAGGTGAAGTGTTACAACGTGCCCGGGACCTGGGCACAGGGGGCACTACCTTTCCGAAGGCCCAAGGTGACGTCTTCATTCTCTCTACCATTTTCCACAGTAAACTGCTCTTCATCAGCAGGGAGGAGTTCCTTAACGGATCAAAGGCAAGCAGAGGTGGGCTGTTGATCCTCTGGGCAGAAGGGGCCCTTCTGCGGATCAGAATGCTTGCTGTCACCTTCATGGCTGGCGAAGTCCATCTCCCCCTGCCAGCCAACGTAGCAAAGTGAGTGGGTAACACAGCACCTAAAATCCAGCCCGGAGCTGGGCAGCTCACACACCCATGTGTGTTAGGGATGGGACCATATGGCCAGCTCACACTGGCCCAGGAAAAGTGGCCAGGAGCCATTCTGAGCAGAAGCCCAGTGGTCTGAGAAACCACACAGCCATCCCACATGATGTGTCCGGCTAGGATGCCAACGGTAGACCTTACTGGCTATTTTCCTGACCTTCAACATCTTCAGAAAGGTCACAGGGTACCTGGTGAGGCTCTGAGGGCCTGCTGTTTGTCCCACCGCCACGATTTTGTGTTTTCTAGCTGCAGATGGTGTTCTGCTCACACACGTGCCCTTGTATTATAAACGTAATGCACTGCCTTTTGGCTCAACGGCAGCTCTAGGGCAAGGTTATTTTTGCTGTGACTGCTACAAACTCAGACAGAGGAAAAGTCAACCCAACGGGCCACCTGGATTGGGATGTGAATGCCTAGCAAACTAGAAATAATTAGACAAAAGGCCTGGAGCTATAAACTGGGAACCCTCAAGAACAATAAAGAACGTAGTGCCCCCACCAATACGTTTAAGCCCCTGCGCTCCCTTATTTTCTCTCGCATTGCCATCCCACTTATTAACAGGGGTGGGAAGGAGCGCTCTGCAGAACCGCCATGATCCACTGGTGAGCCCTTTGTGTTTGGAACGTCTACAGTAAACACTGTTGGGGGTTGCGAATTTGGTTAACATGAGACATATCCAATCTTTTATCGGTGGGGCTCTCATATACCTGTTTAACTATGTCTTTAAAAAAATTTTTTTAATGTTTATTCACTTTTGAGAGAAAGAGAGAGAGAGAGAGAGAGAGAGACAAGACAGAGTGTGGGTGGGGAATTGGCAGAGAGAGAAGGTGACACAGAATCCAAAGCAGGCTCCAGGCTCTGAGCTGTCAGGACAGAGCCCAATGCAGGGCTCAAACCCACAAACCACGAGATCATGACTTGAGCAGAAGTCGGACGCTTAACTGACTGAGCCAGCCAGGCACCCCTTTATGATTTATTATTATGGACATCAATTTTATACTAAGATTATGAATAATATACCTATAGATGCAGATGTGCATATTGGCATTCAGGACGGAACCGGCAACAGCTGGGCATTATTTCAGGGATATTCATTGGAACCCACATGCACAAAATGCCTGGGATGCTTCCCTTTTTGATACTTGCAAACTCCTGGAACCCAGGGAAGAATAGGCTGCTGTCTAATTTTCAGGGAGATAGTCTATGGCTGATTTTACCAAGAATTAGTCGCAAAATTAAGGATTGCAAGATTCTCTGCCCAAAGGTTTTCTCATGCACCTGCAAAATCATGTTCTGCCCTGTCTTAGCACCCTTCGGTTTACCCCCATCAAAATCCACATCGTGTCCGTCACTAACAAACTGGACTGTGGGCGCTGTCTCTTCAGCTCCTGTACATCCTTCCGCCTCCCTTCTGTTGGTTCTATGATAGGGTGAACTCCCGCCTACTGTTTGATGAATCTAGGCTGAATTATGTTTGGAAGGGCATGCCTCAAAGCCTACAAATGTTCTTTTCTTTTCTTTTTTAAGTTTCTTTTTTTTTAAATTTAAGGCTTATTCATTTTTGAGAGAGTGTGTGAGCAGGTTAGGGGCAGGGAGAGAGGAAGTCTGCAAATGTTTATCCACTCCTAGGGAAATCCTGAGTGCAAAGGTGACACAGGACCTGATTATTGCAGAGTCTCCCTAATGTTTCTGAGACATCTGACATGTGCCTTATTCTGTTTCCTCTTCGGGGGAATTAAACAGGAGCAATGGAAGAATTTCCACTTCCACTCAAGAAACAATGACAATATGAGATTAACTCTCCCATCTGAAACCTCCAGGAAAAAAGAAAAGAACAAAATATATATGAAACAGTGGCTTTCATGACCCTGGATATCAGATCGTGATGGATAGTGAATGCAGAGGGACAGAAACAAAAAACATGAGTGCTAGGATGACCGAGAAGCTCTTTTTTTTTCCTTTGTAGTTTGATAATATTGTGCATTACATTGATTGCTTTTCAAACGTTTTGAGACGATACTGTACTGTAGCCTACCTCTGTGACAGAAACTAGCCGGCTCCAGCTGTGTGTGAATTATTAAATAATGACAATATTCTGTTCTACTCTATGGTGACTCACATGATTGTGTTATAGTCTGTCACTGCTGGGGAGCACTGGAATCTGAGCAATGCTATCAGAAGCAATTGGACACAAGGGAGTAAATCCGCCCAGGTGTACAGGGCTCTCCTCCATAGTTTGTGTGCTAGGGTGTTATCACTGGGATGTTTTCTCCAGACCCTGCTCCAAGGAGGAGAGCACTGCTCCCGGCTCGGGGGGCTGTTACCATTGTCCCCTGTATTGTTGTTGTTGTTGTGTTTTCCTTTTCAGCCCATGTGAGCATGTGAATTCAGGGCTCGCTTCCACCCGGTCTATGCAATCTGCTAGCTTCTCACCTTCTCTTGGTTTGCTCCGTACATTCCTGCTCCTCACTGGAAACCCCACCTTCCAAAATTCCACTTCTCCCTGAAGTCTTCTCTAAGCAAGCCTCTCTGTGCATTTTTCATGCGCCCTTCAATGATTAGAGACACTTCAAGGTTCTGCCGTGACGCTGAGCTTGATGTATAAGATTCAGAGGTGAGAAGAGTGATTGTGGAAGGCAGCAAGGGATTACCGTCGTGGGTACGCAGTGCTAACTCCCTGCTGCTGTGAGGCCTTGGACGCATCACTTCATCCATCTGGGCCTGACTTTCCTAATCCTTAACTCCTTGGCGAACGGGGTGCCTTGCAGTTGGAATGAACCCTGAGCTTTCAGAGGTCTTCCGTCTTTAAAATGCCCTATTCTAAGAGAGTGCTGCGTCTCTGCACCTCAGGGGGCCCAGCGTGTGATTTCAGCCTTCCCCTTACTTAAGAAGGTAATTTGTGCTAATTCTCCACTCCACAGCACGTACATCAATTCATCATAGAAAGACCATTAGGCATAAAGTGACAAATATACTATGTCAACGTTGAAAATTGATTTAGCGCTTTTGACTCTAAAGACTTGAGATTTCTTAAGTAAGCAAATAGATACTTGGGCTTAATTGTTTTACATCATCAGATATCAGTCTGCATGGCGGTAGGGGGTTGTGTATCATTTAGCTAAACGTGGAAAGGACGACAGACTAGGCAGAGCTACCTAGGCTGAGGTTTCTTCTGGGGTTGTAAATTAGAGTGTCTCAGTTTCCACCGTACGTCTTTACGGTCTTAGAGAACAGACTGCCTATTCTTGTATTGAATTGGAGATCTATACTATATAAACTCTCTAGACTGTAAGAATGTATTTTTTTTTTTGTCCAGCTAGACCTTCCAATGGCTGTAATGCCTAGACCTTCCAATGGCTCTACTGGCTAGACCTTCCAATGGCCACAGCAGCCTTTCCAAGTTATCCTAGCCCCCACATCAATCATGACAGCACAGTGACATGGGAAAGTCAGTAGACGCAGTGTCCCCTGTTTATAGGAAAAGGTGGGAAGTCCTGTTGGAAGGCAGACCCACGAGCTAAGGCCCACATTTAACAGAAATACCATCATCCCCCATCCTTTGTTTCACTTGCATATCATTAATTGATCATTCAGTTTTCCCCCCAAAGCTTGGCCTCAAATCCTTCCAAAACAGTAGGTCACAAATCCATTTCCACCATGACGTTCTGGGAACTGGACACAACACGCATTAAGTTTACTATCTTTGGTCTTGTCCAAGGTGCTGAGATTTTGCACGGCGCCCATTCCTTCCAGATTTCTCCACTGTGCTCGTTTCTTACTGTGGATGATGTATTCTCCTACACCCACCACGGGGAACATCTGCCAAGGTCCAGAGACATTTTTGGTCTCCACAATTGGAGGTGGGTGCAACTGGCATCTGGTGGGTAGAGGCCACAGATTCTGCTCAACATCCCAATATCAGGAAGACAGCCCCCCCCCCCCAAGAAAGAATGACCTTGGGGATGCGTGGGAGGCTCAGTCATTTGAGAGTTGAGTTTTGATTTCAACTCAAGTCATGATCCCAGGGTCATGGAATCGAGCCCCATGTCAGGCACTACACTGACAATGGAGCCTGCTTGAGATTCCCTCACCCTTTCTCTCCCTGAGCCCCTCTCCCCCACTCACACCCTCTTTCTCTCTCTAAAAAAGAACAGTCTCATCCAAATGTCAATAATGGCCAGGTTGGGAAACCTCAGGCTGCCTGCCTTCCACGGAAACCTGAGATGCACTCTCCTCTAGGATTGAGCTCTGATCCATAACTCTCTCTACACAACTGGGATTTCCATACCTAAGTCTCTTCCAGCCTCTCCTCGGAAAACATGATTATCCTGCCAATGTTCACCCGCTGGAGACTGACTTCATGTTTCCGCTGGTTTTCTGCAAAACCCTTCCCGCATTCCCTCAGGTATCCGTGTCGCCCCAACCACGCGTCGGTGTGACACACCGTGTTTAGCTTGCACAGGTTCTCAGGCCAGACCCATCCCAGCAGGCCCACTGCAGCCCACCCTCCCCGGCCAGCCCTGCACCCTCATCCTTGGTCCCTCGCAGGGGTCCCATCTGACCGTGCACCACTGGGGATGCAGCCATGGCCAGGAGCCCGCCTCCGACGATGGCCGTTTCAAAAGTCCTCTCAAATGCCGCCTGCCATCGTTGAATAAACCTTTGCTGCCGAAACAACCATATGTGCAGGTGACATGTAGTGGTTTTGCTGATTTCTCTGAGCCTATCCTAAGAGAGCTTTTTCACACTTCATTTCCAAAGTAGGAGGATTATATACATCTTTTGAAGGAGGAGGATATATACCCTACTTCTTATCCAATGTGAAATCCGTGGATGCATGTTACCGAGAAAAGACACGTCAACAGAGAGAAGAAGATTCCAATTTCTGGCAAGGTACCATAATAATAATAATTATTATTATCATTATTATTATTATTATTATTATCTATCTCTGACTTTTTTTACCCTTGTGTCAAATTGCTCTGACTGATCACAACAATCACAGGTTTCAACTTATCCAGGAGCAAGACAACTAAGTCAGGGCAGGGGATACTGGGGCCGCTAGTCTATGCAGAGATGCAAGGGGGGAAGGTATAGGCATGGGTGAGGCCAGGAAGACGGGAAGAATGATACCAGAGAAGTACACTTCGCTGGAGAAAAATTGGCAGTAGGGAGATAACAGTGCTTAGTGTTATGGCCGCAGGACCTACGTGGCACTCAGCCGCTGCCGGCCACCCAGTGAAAGCGCAAGAAGGGACACGTCAACGTACAGACTTGCCACGACTGAAACAATCCCGTAGGCATCTGTACGATTCTGTTCCGGCTGCCATAACAAAGGACCACAGACTGGGGCCCCAGTCCTGGAGGCTGGAAGTCTAAGATCCAGGTGTGGGCAGGGCTGGGTTCTCCAGAGACCACTTTCCTTCGAGTGCAGATGCCGCCTTCCCGCTGTGTCTTCCCACGCTCATCCCTCTCTGTCTGAGTCTGGAACCTCATTTTACCTTCATCACCATTTAACGACCCTGTGTCCAAATCCAGTCCCATTCTGAGGGGGTAGAGCTTCAACATATGAACTTGGTGGGGGGCATAATTTGGCCCGTAGCAACATACTTTTTAGTGGTGGTTCCAGAACGTTGTTTTCAGATAAGGGGACAGCTGGAGAATGACGAATGGAGAAGACACAAAATAAGTAATGAGAAACTTCCAGGACAGTGGGCGTCTCCCAGGCACACCACAGTAGGGCAGGGAACTGAACTTATCGGTGCCTGTGAAAGTTGACGGTGATGTTTGGCCGCTAGACCTCAGATCTCACCTCCTCTTCTGCCCATTACTAATGAAAGGTGTTACTCAAAATACATGAAGCTGTCAACCACCCTGCCATCAGTTTTCTCCTCGTTCCCAGAAAATGAGCGACGTGACTCCAAGCAAGAAACATGGTGCTCCCCATGCAGGACTTGGGAGGAAGGATGGGAACAAGCAAAGTTCACGTGGCCACACGTCAGTGGTGGTTGGGACCAGAAGAGGGAAACGGGATGGGGGTGTGGGGTATGGGGGTGGTAGGGAGAAGCCTGGGGCGTTCGGCGTCGCCTACACCTATGCAATTTCTACACGACACAGAAAACGTTTCCAGTTCATGTCTACTTGCTGTGTGGATCTGGACAAACCTTGTTGGAATTTCTCCTGAAAATCTGTCCTTTTTTCCATCAGTGTTGGAGAGAGAACAACAGTGTTTCATATAATTATTACTCTTCATTGAGTATGTTTGATCCGGATGGGGAGTTAACAACCTCCCAATGGGTAAGCAACAGAACACGTCTTCCACAAAGTTAAAACAAGGAAGTGTTCTTCTACAATGAGCTTGACAGGATCAAACTCTGCATGATTCGAGATGGGGTGGGCTGCAACAGCTTTCGCATAATTGGACGGGAATGGCTGTGTGTTTACAACTAGTCTTTACACCTCTTTCTGGGGTGCTGAGACATTGTTCTTATGGGAGTAACGAAGGGGGACTGGGCTAAAGGAGAAGAAAACGGAGGTGCCACGGGTTGTGCGTTGTAAGCATGTTGGGAACGCAGCTCCTTCTCCACGCGGCGTCACCAGGACACAACATGTGTAACATGATCGGATAAATGGGCCTGGAGGCTGCAGACGAGCATGGACTCATGTTGGACTTCATTTCTCTCCTTTACCCTGCGACTCCTCCCTCTGTTCTCCTTGAGTCTCCCTCTTGCTTCCTGGGGCTGCAGGAGGGTCAGGGTGTAGAGCTGACGGCTTCGCGAAGTCCCAGCCTCCCAGCCTCCCGGCTGCAGTTAGCTGCCCCAGGGGAGGCTGGCATCTGGTCCTCAGTGGGTTCTGATCTATAACAGGAGCAAGGTCTCCAGTGTAGCTGCTGAGGGACCTCCCTGTTCATGAGAGGTGTGGTGGTCAAACGAATGCAATCCGTATAAATCCAATGGTCCATACTCCACTCCATGGTTCCCATCTCCCCTTCCTGCTTCGGATCAGAACCCCGAGTGTTGAATGCTTCCTCATTCCCACAAGGAGTCCATGAGACTCGACCAACTGGATTCATCTCGAGCTCGCAGGGAATATCCTGGTGACCAAAGGTCAATCTCTGCAGAGCCCTGGACCCACGGCTGTATTCCAGGCACGGAGGGTCACGTGTCTTAACCTGGGCCAATCCGACTGATGAAAAGACCCGGTGTTGGGAACAAGGACACGGTGTGCACTGCTGCGTCCATCTGAAAGCCATGAGAACCCAGCCCTCAGGGGACATCAAAGTTGTGAGGGGACAGTGAAAACAGGACGGTCCTGCAACCCAAGCAGGCTCCAGGCTCTGAGCTGTCAGCACAGAGCCCGACGTGGGGTCAAACCCACAAACTGTGAGATCACGAGCTGAGCCAAAGTCGGATGCTTAACCCACTGAGCCACCCAGGTGCCTACACCTCATGTATTTTAGAATTAGATTGAACTCAGCAGTTTCCCGGAAAAATAGACCTAGCTGTCAGCACAGAGCCTGATACAGGACTCGAACCCACGAACGTGAGATCTGACCTGAGCCGAAGTTGGAGGTCTAACCGACTGAGCCACCCAGGTGCCCCGTATTCTTTTACCCAAGTTGAGTCAAGTATCATATTATGTGAAGTTGAACCATCCCGACCAATAAGTGGTGATAAGGAGCTAATTAGCAACGTGAAAACATTTTCCAGGTTCACCGTGTAACATTTCTTTTGCATGAAAAGTTTGAGTTTCTATTTGAAGATTTTTCCATAGAATCATAAAGTGGTCCTTGTCATGCAATTTTGAAGACATACAACTCTTCGAGATTTGGGCTGAAGTACCACTGGATGGCTATGTGGCTACTTCCTAGAGCTTCAGTTTATGCCAATAAACAGATTTATATACATGTACACACATATGCAAAGTTGTAAAAATTACAGATCCATGCTCCCCCTCACCCTTGTTTTCAGTCTTCAAAGTCAAATGTTTAGACCCAGGGCTGTGAAATAGAAAATGAAAGAGCTTCTGTCCAAACGGCTGACACCACCCTGCGGCTCATGAAGACCTCAACGCCCAGCTGAGTTCATTATCTTGTTTGTTTGTTTGTTTAATGATACTAGTTCTAATCCTCTATTATCATAGAGGGGTATTTTAGTTTTATTATGAAATATTTCCTTTTTCTGATTAGGGAATTATTAGATATCAAAATGTAATGATTTCTTGATGAATCTGAATAGCTTATGTTTATGGGCGCAAGTATTTTTCAACTCCAGAAGGATAATAATTTTGTTCCTCTCACATTTGGAAGTTTGAATTAAGGGACATAAATTTCCCCAAGACAATGTAAATTCACAATTGAAAACCACTCCGATAAATGTCACAATATATTGAAAGTAAAAGACCGAACATTAATGGACATAAAATATAGTCTATAAAAACTTTCAATATACCATCATTTTTGATTGCCATCAAACATCATTGGCACATATATTTTCCCCCTCCTTCAGATAAAACCTTATGCATACATGAGCTACTGTTTGTAATAAAAATTGCAAAAAAAAAAAAAAAAAGAAAAAAGTTGTAAGCTCCTTTCAAGCAAGAGCTTCATGAGCAGATAACCGTAGCATAAGTGAATGAAAAATCTGTTTGAAAATGCACACGGTGCATGTGTCAAATGCGGCTGGCATTAAGGATAAATATATCAGTATTCATCCATTTGGCTTAAAAGCAAGTGCTTTAATGCTAAATGTTAGAAAAATCCAGTGACCCCACTTGAAGGTAACATATGATTCACGATGTTCTCAGTCTTTAATACTGCTGTTCATCTTCTGTTTTAAAAGTCTTCAGAACTTTAAAATGTTCTGAAGGTTACGGCTAAGTGAAAGAAGTCAGTCTGAAAAGGGTACATACACACGATACCACCCCAACTCCATGACACTGTGAAAAATGCAAAACTTTTTTGGTTTGTCTGGTTTACCGTCTTTATAGTAAACAAACAAACAAACAGAAACTATGGTTACCAGGGGTTAAGTGGGAGAGATGGATGAACAGATGCGACACTGGATTTCTAGGGCATTCTAGAATATTCTGTATCATACTAAAATGGTAGATCCGTTCACTATACATTTATCAAAAGCCACAGGATGTACAATATCAACAGTGAGCCCTTATGCAAGCCAGGGGCTTAGTTATCAGTACCATAAAAAAAATTGCCAAATAGATTGTAACATGCACCAAAATCACACAAGATGGTAATTAATAACAAGGGAAACTGGGAGAGTTGACATATATGAGGCTTTATGTACTTTCAGTCACGTTTTGTATAAACTTAAAACTTCTAAAAATTATGAAGTCAATTAACACTACATAATCATAAAGGAAACAATTCAACATTAAGATACAACAACTATAAATATTGATATGGCCAGCATGGGAGCACCCAAATACAGAAAGCAGCTATTAAGAAACAAAAGGGAAGAAATTGATAGTGATATAATAATATTAGGGGACTTTAACACCCCACTCACATCCATGAATAGATCAAACAGAAAATCAATGAGAAGCAATGGCTTTGCATGAGACATTGGATCAGATAGAAATAACAGATATATTCAAAAATTGCACCCCAAAATAGTGGAACACACATTCTTTTCAAGTGTACATGGAACATGCTCTGGAACAGACCACATAATAAGTCGTAAAATGGGTCTCAAAAGATTGAAGTCATATCATGCATCTTTTCATAAACAATGCTGTGAAATTAGGTATCAACCACAAGAATAAAACTAGAAAGAACACCAATACATGAAAGTTGAACGCTTTCATGCTACTAAACAATGAATGCGTCAACCAAGAAATCAAAGATGAAATTAAAAATCACATGGATACAAGTGAAAAAAACCAAACCAAACCAAACCAAAACAACAACCATGGCCCCAAATCTTCAGGACGCAGCAAAAGCTGTTCTAAGAGGAAAGATGATGGGAATACTCCTCAAGAAGGAACAGAAAATGCCTCGAACAAACCACCTAACCTTACACATAAAGGAGAGAGAAAAATGGAGAACAAACAAAACCCCAAAATAACAGAAGGAAAAAAAATACAAATTAGAGCAGAAATAAATGAAACAGAAACTAGAAAGGCAATAGAACAGATAAATGCAACCCGGAGCCAGTTCTTTGAAAAGATGAGCCAAAGTGATAAGCCTTCTGCAAGATTCCCTGAGAGAAAGGAAGGGAGAACTAAAACAAAATCCGAAATGAAAGAAGAGAAAGAAAAACCAACACCACAAGAATACAGTTGATTATATAAAGAATATTATGAAAAATTATACGCCAACATTTGGAATGTCTAGAAGAATGGATAAACTCTTAAAAAACATATAGCATCCCAAAACTGAATTAGGAAGAAATAAAACATTTGAACAGACTGATTATCAGCAATAAAATTGAAACAGTCATTAAAAAAAACTCCAAGGAAAAACAAGCCCAAGGCCAGATGTCTTCATAAATGAATTCTACCAAACACTTAAAAAATAGTTAATACTTATTCTTCTCATGCTATTCTAAAA
This sequence comes from Mungos mungo, assembly GCA_004023785.1. Taxonomy (NCBI): domain Eukaryota; kingdom Metazoa; phylum Chordata; class Mammalia; order Carnivora; family Herpestidae; genus Mungos; species Mungos mungo. The sequence continues at coordinate 31,896 of PISW01007759.1, forward strand.
AAAAAAAAAAATATATATATATATATATATATGTGTGTGTGTGTGTGTGTGTGTGTGTGTATGTATATATGTGTGTGTGTGTGTGTGTGTGTGTGTGTGTATATATATATATATATATGAGGAAGAAAATCTTCCAGATTCATTCTCTGACGTCATCTTTACCCTTACACTAAAACCAGATAAAGACACTACAGAAAAAGAAAACTCCGGGCCAATATCTCAGTAAACATGGATTCAAAACTCCTGAACAAAATAGAAGGAAACAAAATCCAATAATACATTAAAAAAAATCATTCACCACAATCAGGTGGGATTTATTCCCAGGATGCAGGTTTGGTTCAATAGTCACAAATCAATCAATGGGATACATTTCATCAAGAAGAGTGAGGATGAAAATCACATGACCATTTCAGTAGACGGAGAAAAAGCATTTGACAAAATACAACAGGCATTCATGATAAAAACCCTCAACTTGGTAGGTTTAGAAGGAATATGCCTCAACATAATAAATGCCACATATGAAAAACACATAGCTAATCTCATCATCATTGGTGAAAAACAGAGCTTTTCCTCTAAGACAAAACAAGGATGTCCACTCTCACCACGGTTACTTAACACAGTACTAGATGTCACAGCCTCAGAAATTAGACAAGAAAAAGAAATAAAAGGCATTCAAACTGGTAATGAGAAAGGAAAACTTTCACTATTAGCAGATGACGTGATGCTTTATACAGAAACCCTGAAGACTCCGTCAAAAAGCTACTAGAACTGAGAAATGAATTCAATAAAGTCACAGGATACAAAATCAATGTACAGAAATTTGTTGTATTTCCGTACACTAATAATGACATAACAGAAAGAGAAATAAGGAAAAGTATCCCACTTACAACTGGACCAAAAAGAATAAAATACCTACGCATAAACTTAACCAAGGAGGTGAAAGACTTGTACTCTGAAAACTATAAAACAGTGATGAAAGAAATTGGAGATGATACAAAAAAAGGAAAGATTTCCGTGGATTGAAGAACAAATACTGTTAAAATTCCCATACTTCCCAAGTAACCTACAGATTTCGTGCAATCCCTCTCAAAACACCAACAGCATTTTTCACAGAACTAAAGCAAATAATCCTAAAATGTGTATGGAACCACAAAAGACCCCCAAACAGCCAAAGTAATCTTGGAAAAGAAAACGAAAACTGGAGGCATCACATCTCAGCTACACCACAAAGCTGTTATAATCCAGACAGTATGGTAGTAGCACAAAAATAGACACATAGCTCAATGGAAGAAAATAGCCCAGAAATAAATGCATGATTATACGGTCAATTAATCTACAACAAAGGGATGTACAATGGGAAATAGACAGTCTCTTCAACAAAAGGTTTTGGGAAAATCAGACAGGTACATGCAAAACAATAAAACTAGACGACTTTCTCATAACATGCACAGAAATAAACTCGAAATGGATTAAGGACCTAAATGTGAGACCTGAAAATCAAAGAATCCCAGAAGAATATACAGGCAGTAATTTCTCAGATAGTGGCTAGAGCAATATTTTTCTAGATATGTCTCCTGAGGCAAGGAAAACTAAAGCAAAAATAAATTACTAGGACTACATCAAAATAAAAGGATTTTGGGATGTCTGGGTGGCTCAGTCAGGTAAGCGTCCAACTTCGGCTCAGGTAAGGATCTCGCAGTTCCTGAGTTTGAGCCCTGTGTCAGGCTCTGTGCTGACAGCTTGGAGCCTGGAGCCTGCTTCAGATTCTGTCTCTCCCTCTCTCTCCGCCCATCTTCTGTTCACACTCTGCCTTTCTCTCCCTCAAAAATAAATACATAGTAGAAGGCTTTGCACAGCAAAAAACAAAAACAAAACAAAAAACAAAAAACAAACAAAAACACTAAGGAATGACCTAATGAATGGAAGAAGGTATTTGCAAATGACCTACCTATACCCTAAGGGGTGAGTACAGTACACAAAATATATAAAGAACTTTTGCAGATGGAACAAAACCCCTCAAATAATCCAAATAAAAGTAAGTAGGGAAAAAAATGAGCAAAAGCCATGAACTGATATTTCTCTAAAGAAGCTATACAGTTGGCCAGCAGACACATGAAAAAATGCTCTACTTCATTATCATCAGGAAATACAAATCAAAACCACAATAATATATTACATCATACCTGTGGGAATGGCTAAAATCAACAGCAAAAGAGATAACAAGCGCTGGTGAAGATGTGGAGAAAAAGGAACCACCATGCACTGTTGGTGGAAATGCAAATTGATGCAGCCACTGTGGAAAACAGCATGGAGATATGTCAAAAAGCTTTAAAAGCTATATGATCCAGAAATTCCACTATTGGCTATTTACCCAAAGAACACAAAAACACTAGTTTGAAAAGGTACGTGCACGTCTATATTGATTGCAGCATTATTTACAATAGCCAAGAAATGGAAGCAAACCAAGAGTTCATTCACAGATGTATGGATAAAGAAGATGTATAGATACACAGTGGAGTATTAGTTGGCCATAAGAAAAAAAAAATCTTGCCATTTGCAACAACATGGATGGACTGAGAGAATATAATGCTAAGTGAAATAAATCAGTCCAAGAAAGACAAATACCATATCATATGATTTCACTCCTATGAGGAATTTAAGAAACAAAAGGAAGGAACAAAGAAAAAAAGAGAGAAGTGAAAAAACAGACTCTTAGCTAGAGGGAAGACACTGACGGTTATTAGAGGGGAGGTGGGTGGGGGGTGGGTGAAGTAGGCTCTGGGGATTAAGGAGTGTGCTTGTGACGAGCACAGAATAATGAACAGGATTGTTGAATCACTACACGGTACACCTAGAACTAACAGATCACTGTACGTTAACTATACTAAACTGTTTGAATTTTTTTTAAAAAAAGTCCACTAATTAAAAAGAAATTCCTCAGCCCTTTTTGGCCTCTCTACCCATCACACTGTGTCCCTGGGTCTTCCCCAACAATGAACTAATGCTCAGAAACGCTTCTTCCCATTTACAGAGGACACTTCAGTCACTGTGCCATCGATACCCCACGGCTTTTCCAAGAGAGCCTCTGACACTTGGCCAGAACGTGAAACTTGGGTTCAAGAGGCAAGATGAAGAGTGGAGTTAAAATTATGGAGTTTCCAGAACTGGCTAAGCAAGTTAATCTTACTGATAATTGGATTTGACCCATTAGCCAACCAAGTCAGGTCCAAACTCATTGTGGCCAAAAACATACAGGGATGTCTCAGTATTAGAATAAAACTGATGGAAACTTTCTACAGAATATGTATTTGCTCAAAAATGGATAACACACTTTACTGTTCTTATTTTAAGGTAATACACATCGTCTCCAGAAATAGATCTACTGGCATCATTACCCTTATGCAATTATTTTTGTAAAGTGAATAAATGTGGCATATATTGGGTGGGAATTACTGGGGTTTCCTTTAAATTTTTGGAAACAACATTCGTCTCCTTTTAGTGCTTAGAGTAGTTACCCATATCCACTTAAATGTGCCTATATTTCTTTTGCTTGATGGGAGTTAAAAAAAAATGTCCATCGAAAGCCTGGAATTAAAAATGAGAAAAATCAGCAGCTCGCTTTTAGTATATTCTGTTTTCACTTCCTTTTTTCAAAAGATTTTATTTTAGGTACTCTCTACACCCCACGTGGGGCTCAAACTCACATCCCAGAGACCCACAGCTGCCCACTCCAGCAGGGAGCCAGCCAAGCACCCCATCTTGTTTTCTCTTCCAACTGCACTTGTTGGGATGCTTTTTATTTTTCAGTCAGTTCCATTATTCTTGGTATACTGTCGTGATTGCTGGGATTCCTTTCCCGCTCTGTGGCCACAATCTCCAGAGTTATCAGCATGGTTCTACACTTCCAACATATCCTTTACGTTTCCTGATGTTCTGATTAAAGCTCAGTATTCAGGGTGCGTAGGTGGCTCCCTCAGTTAAGCGGCCGACTTCAGCTCAGGTCATGATCTCACCGTTCGTGGGTTTGAGCTCTGCGTTGGGCTTTGTGCTGACAGCTCGGAGCCCGGACCTGCTTCAGATTCTGTGTCTCCCTCTTTCTCTCTGCCCCTCCCCTGCTCATGCTCTGTCTCTTTCTCTCAAAAACAAATAAACATTAAAAAAAATTTAAATACATATCCTTTAACTTTTCAATGAATCCTTCATACTGCTGCTCTGGGTTCAACCAGAGATTCTGTTTTATGAACTAGGGTTGTACACGCAGCCCTGTCTGTATTTTCCAGGAACACTGGTCCAGTGTGGAGTCACCCTCATTTGCAGAGTCTGAGCCATGGGCATCTCTGGCACCCCAGAGCTTGGCACCTAGCCCCAGGAAGTGGTTTCGGACAGGACGCCCACCATCGAGAAGAGCCAGCTGAGTTGAATGTTTGCTGCCACAGGGCTGGGCACAAAAGACAACACCGCCTCAGGAAGCCTCTCCATAAGGAGGCTGTGGCCGGCTGAGGGCTGCGCCTCTCAGAGCCTGATCTCGCTGTCTGTGCTGGCCACGGGCAGAGCTGGCTGCATGTGCAAAGAAGAGAGCAGGCTCCAAGCGTTCCAGAGAAAAAGTGCTTGAACAAATGAGAGCAGGCGTGCACGACTAGATGATAAAGAATGTGACTGGGCTCCTCTGATCTTTAAGAAGCCCCTAGCAGCTCAGATGAAGGCTTCCTCACCGCAGGCCCCTTTGGGCACACTTACCTCCTGCACAAAATAATTAAATCCCAGGGGCTGGCGCTAACGAGACTGTGGATGCCCAGGGCCGTCCCTTTCCTGTGCTCCCCCCGCCCATTCCTATCTGGACTCCCGCTACCTCAACCCCTCCAGCATCCCGTCAAGTGCCCACTCAAACCTACTTCCTGTGCTGCCAATCTTCCTATTCAGAAGCCCTTCACTCCTCACCCTCCTGCATCAAAATTGGATTCCGTCTTGGGAGCAGTTCTCAGGCTACAAGCAAGGACGGAGAAATCTCAGCAAGGAGGTGAAGGGGGCAGTCACGTGCTGAGGGGTGTTTGCGAGCGGATTCATGGACATGGCTGAGGCTGTTGGCATGGAATTTTGTGCAGAGCAGTGGACAGCAGGAAAGAGCTCCCTCCGGCACAGGAAGTGAGGTTCGGAAGGCGGGAAACGTTTGGGGGGCACTTAAATCCTGCAAGCACGTGCATGCTTCCTTGGGTGGAGTGGTCTACAAATGTCCCTTCTGATGGGTGGCATCTAAAAAACTAGGGAGTGTGGCAATGGAAAGTTTAGTCAGCGGGCTGTCTGATTAAATGGACTTGGCGGGGAGGCGGGGGATGCCAATGTGACTCATGAGGAGTCTTTCGTCTTTGCCTTGCCTCTACTGGGCCAGACTCTCAGCCTCCTGACTCCTTCCCTTTCTCCTGGAGGCCTCATTTCTTGAAAGAGGGTAACTCTGTGCACCACCGATGGCATGAAGGTAAGCAGTCTTCACCATCGGGGGCTGAGAAGCTCTGCTCTTCCTGCCGTCTGACTTTCATTCCACATCAAACCCCAACAAAGACTAAGCACTTGCTCCTGCGTCCTTCTCACCCCACAGTGACAGCTCCATTTCTTGGCTCCCTGGTTGGCAAAACTTCTCAAGAGCCTTCTCTATTCCTGGTCTCTGCGTCTCGTTACTCTCCTGCAATCTGCTCCTGACCGCCCACTGGTCACCTGAGTTGACTGGTCCCAGGACAGAGAAGCAGGCCCCCTGCCTGTCCTCCGTTGTGACCTATCTCGGTCTCTTAGTGGTGCTGGGTGACCTTCACTTTCATGAAATGTTCCTCAGGCTTCACCTGTGTGACACCACCAACCTCCTTCTACTGTTTTCATGGGACATCTCCCGTTTCAAGACCCAGGCTCTCTGAAGGCTACACCTTCTCCCCCGAGCTGGGGACTGGCATATCTTGCCAAACTACAGAATCACAATGTCAAGAGAAACAATATAGCGCATGAAGTGACTTCAGCTCCTTCTTCCCAGAATCAACTCCTCTGTTGGTTCTTTTCACCAACAACACACGTTGCTAAGTCAGCTAATGATATTTAAAAGGGCACTCATTTTACACTAGAAAATGGACTGAGTCCATTGATTCATTAGGCATCCTCTACTCTGTTGAGACCCTCATCAATCATTTATCTAAATCACATAACTGGTCAGAAACACGGTAAGATGCTTTGAGGCACACTACCTGGACCGACACATGAGTGTTGGTAAAAAGGGTCAATTATGTTGGAATTTGTGGGGTTTCACCACACAGCAAACTTCTCCAAAGGCCTTCTGTTCTGATGGTTTCTTTTTTTAATTTCTTTTCTTTTCTTAGTTTATTTTGAGAGAGAGGGTGTGTGTACAAGGAGGAGAGACAGAGAAACCCAAGCAGGGTCCTTGCCTGATGTGGGGCTCAAACTCACAAATCTAAGAAATCACGGCTTGAGCTGAGGGGGGCACTTAACTGACTGAGCCACCCAGGTTTCTTCCTTTGGTTTCTTCCTTTGACAGTTACAAAAAAAGGTGCTAAGAACACTTTGTACAAGTTTCTGTGTGGACCTATGTTCTCATTTCTCTCCAGTGGACATCTAAGACCAGAATTCCTGGGTTGTATGGTCTATGTGTGTTTTACATTTAAAAAAAACCAGCCAGGCTTTGAGTGACTTTTTTTTTTTTAATTATGTTTATTTATTTTTGAGAGAGAGAGACAGAATGCGAGCAGGGGAGGGTCAGAGAGAGAGAGAGAGACACAGAATCCAAAGCAGGCTCCAGGCTCCTAGCTGTCAGCACAGAGCCTGATGCGGGGCTCGAACTCACGCATGTGAGATCATGACCTGAGCTGAAGCTGGATGCTCAGCCGACTGAGCCACCCAGGTGCCCCGAGTGACTTCTGACTTCACCTTAAATGCCACTGTACAGTGAGGCATTGATTCTTGATTGATCCTTGATCCTGGAAGCCCCCAATTAAACCAGGTGCCCAGTGCTGCTCTTAGATCCTGTTCTTGCACGTCCCAGAGTTTCTGACAATTTACAATCGCACCTTTATGTGTGTGATCCCTTCCTGGGTCTCCCATTCTACGTTACATGTCGCATGGAGTCTGGTCGGGCAAAGGCAGATGAGCGTTCACAGCTGACACGAAGGAGTTGACAGCACATGAGTCTGCAGGTAGTCACGGGACGTCATCGGTCTCCAGATGGTCACCGTGACCCTGGGGACAACGTAGGGCATGTGCTCAAGGCTCACTTTCACCCCCTTGGTAGACACTTCTTGTCTGTGGCGAGATGGTGGTGGGATGGGGTGTTTGCAGATCATGGTTTGGAGGAGAGAAATCAAGGTAGAGAAACAGAACGGGCGTTGGAAGTAGTCTAAGGGGGGAAAGCGACTGGTGAAAAGCCTCAGGTCTTACACGTTGAGAGGTCTTAACACCCTCCCTGAGAATAACCACATGGCATTCTTGAGAAACTCTGAGCCGAGGGGTAGGATGACTTCCAAGGATCTATCTGTGCCTAGACACACTCGTGGACAATGACTGACTCCACTGCGGTCTTGAACTGGCCAACGGCTTGCTTCGTGGACGGACTGTGCTTCGGTGAGAACATCAGCAGAGAACAAACAGCTCCTCACTCAGGCCTGACAAGAGCGGGCTCTCAAGAATGACATTTTGCAGTGTTCTCTGGAGGGAGGGTGAGAACACCAAAGTCGCAGCAACGAGGGAGCTGTCTCATGCACAGAGAAGCGGCAGCATCCAAAGACCTTGTATTTTCCCAATTAAACGGGCATCTCAAACTTGTTTGCGGACAGTATTTTTCCTCATGAAAATTGCTAGTGCTGCCCAGGCAGGTATGTGCTCTGTCCTGCCTGCCTTACACAGTGGGAGTCGATAGAAACTCAGATGGAGGATTTGGGGCTCCCATATGGGCTGTGTCCACACCAGGAAGGTGACGATGGGACATCAAATGTCCTTTTCATTCAACCAAGAAAATGTCTTTCTTCCCCCGTGGTTACAGATAATTATGGAGGGAACAGCTGTTTTCCAGAGTGTGAAGTGAGCGTAACATATAACCCCGAACCACAGCCCCCCGGCTTCATCACGGAGTAGCCCTCTGAGTTACGTAACCTAATTGCTTATCCTTTTCTGCGCATTTTCTTGGAGGTAAGAGAGGGGAGCTGGGAGTGCTCTGAGGCACTCCACGGAGCCGACGGGAACAAAAAGAGCAATGGCGAGGACATACGTTCATAAATAAAAAGTGCCTCGCTCACGATGGCACTCAACAAATGCTAGACGACCTACTTTATGCAGAAATTTAGAGTGTTTTGCAATTTTCAAGTGATCTGCATATGTGAATACTTTATCCTAATTAAAACTGTCTTCCCGGAGTTTTTCTTATTTCAGCAACTACCGTGTCTTTGACTTTGTTCTGAAGCTAAGTGCTTTTCTACAGGAGCCTGGTGGGTCTTGGGTTTGGCTTCAGAAAAGACACAAGAGCATGCACCCCCAGAGCAGAGAAGGAAAGGTCCCCTCCAAGGACATGGCTCTGCTCGCGATCTGTGCTGGGTCTTCTGTGGACCCCCTGGTCCCTGGCTCTCTGGGTTCCCTGGATTTCTACTACTGGTATGCTTGACCCTGGGTGGTTGACCCCTGCAGGCTGGTTCTCACTGTGTGTGGCCTCAGGGCTAAGTTAGGATTCTAATCCTTTGTAGGTGGGTGTGCTGGGACTCCAAGTCAGCCCTGAGGCCACGCCGACACTGCTTTCTCACCTGTCCTGCCAGCGCCCTCAAGCTCCCCCGTCCCCAAGCCCTCTCGCTGCTGGCACAGCCCGGGCATGATTCCGTGCACGGCCAAGAGATCACCCGTTTCTCTCTGGGCGTCAGGAAGGGACCCCAAGAGGTGAGCCTGGGTGTGTGGAAGAGATGATGACCAAGAGGCGTAGGGACACACAGAGCAAGACACAGACTCCGGGAGATCGGTGCAGAGTTCACACGGGATCCACGCAAACCAAAGCCGAGCGACATTTCTGGGCCAATGACAAAAGTTTACTGAGAAGTTGGTTTCCCTTTTTGTTGCTGAATTTTACATGGAATGTCTGTTCTACCACCGAGTACCCACCTTACAGCAAAATAGTTCTTAGTTAAATATGTATCTATAATTTATACAGACTTTGAGTATCAAATGTATACCCACTCTTTCCTAGAGTGGAATTTGAAAATAGGCCATTTTAAGTGACTTTGTGTTATAGAGGAATTCTCCATCCCTTAGAGGAGGTCTCTCATAAGTACATATATTTGATGGCGTGCTTCCCAATGACTCATGCTTAAGACACTAGAGAACATGAGGATATTTAAATAGTTCATTATAACTTGCATGCCCTAGAGAAATATATTACTAAAGATTATGGCAACCTACCTACAAAAAGTGGTACATACTTTCATGTAAAATATGAATGTAAATGTAAAATTGTAAAATTCATTTTGCATGGGACGTTAGAGAAATGCATGTAGACCTTGGTAATCGTGGGTTTCAGTCAACAAAAAGCAATGCCTTGATACAATGCCTTAATACTAATACTATGCCTTAATACTAATACTAATAGGACAGTTTTGCAGTCCCCAAAAACACCTGTGTCAGGCACCCGCCATTCTGCACAGAACCAGGAAGACAGAGGTGAGTATTTAGTCCTTCAAAAACCACTTGGGTCAAAAGATGTACAGAAAAATGTAGTTGATTCAAGCGGCAGTCAAATCAGATGAGGCACCACCACGATGTGGGTGTAAGTCACACGCTTCTACCTCCCCGTTTAGGCAGACTTGATAAATACCCTCAGATACGGTGTCCCTCAGTCGTGTGTGCCTGTGAGGCCTTCCGTGTAGCTTGTGAATAATATTTCTTGAATTAACTCAATCGGCATGAGTGTTTCTGATGACAAGTTACAACGCGTGATCACATCCTATGGCTAATGAAGGAGATGGAGGTGCTGTGTGCGGAAGATACTATTAAAGAGACTCCCAAGAAACCAGAATACTTTGCGGTGTCCTGAAGACCTGGTCTTCAATCACCGAATATCCTTTGTAACCAAATCTCTTTTATGCAGGAAACTACAGACAACGCCACCTGCTCTGAAACAAAACAGTGATGGGGAACTGCCTTTTGCTAAATCATCCATTCTGTGTTTGGTATTCCCATCCCGCGAGAGACATCAGTCAGTCCGATGCCCTAGACGGTACATTACCCCCATTTCACAGGCAAGGACCCTGAGGTGGAGCTAACAACTTTGTAGTGGTGAAGCTTAGATCTGCTTTGAACTCTAATTTTAAGTCCTTTGCCAAAGAACAGCCCATCTTCTCTTTATAGAATATGGTAATAATAATATAACAACGTATTATTATATTGTTATTAAATTATTATTACGTTAGTATTACGATTAATAATAATTATGAGACTGCTGGGGATAAACTGAGATCAGAACGCCTTCATATGCCAAAGAGGTTCTAGACTTCATCCTGTGAAATCAGGGAGCGTACACATTAAGTAGAAGAGTGAATCCACGTATTTTTTTTTTAACATAAAACCCATTACCATGTCCAAATTTGTTCTTCAAAACTGGTAACACCATTCAAAGCCTGGCAAATTTAGCGTCAAAGTATTATACTCAAAGAACGGGAACCTCAGTGGCCAAGCACTGAGCACTGTTGCGGAGCAGAAACGATCTGTGTGTGTCTTGATAAGACAGTTCTCTCCAGGGAAGAGCAGGTCTCTGCCAGACCTCCTGTCTTTTCTACAGGTCACTGAAGTCCCAGGGCTCACTGGCAAAACGCTAAGACGCGGTGGTTTGGAAGACCTTCAAAGTGTTGTGTTGTGTATGCGTCACTGATGGGGAATTAAGAAGAGACGGATAGCGTCATCTCTCAGGGCTGTCATCCCTACCTACTGCTTCCAAAAGAGGTGCAGTGGACGGGCCAGCGTAGGTGCCCCTGAGGGCAACACCGCGTAAGGTCCACAGAGAGCACACTCTAAGTGCGCTAAGAAAGCAACATGACTCTAGAAACTTCCTTGGCAGGAGTCACTGAGGTCTCAATGGTCAGTCACCACACCTCTGTGATACGGGTGGCTTTTTAGTGCGATGCTGTCACCAAGAGGCACTGAAGCCATCAGGCCGATGCAGGACAAGCAAGAACGGGTGCGTCTTGGCCAACCATCCGCAGTTTCCACTGTACAAAAAAGTAAGAGTGTCACCGCCATGTTGGTTAGAAGAACGAAAGTAACAACACCGTGTTTGAGATCAAATTTACCCCAGAGGAAAGTGCACATGGATCCAGAGACACGTCGATGAGAAGAGCATGAAAGCTCTTGTGTGATTCATGCAAAGTGGCTTAAGGAGGAGAAAACACAAATACTGTGGAAGGAGATTCAAAACCCAACAAGTGACCATTTCACAGACAGCTTTTTTCTGCTGCAGACAAAGGCACTGATGTGTCCTGATAATACACAGATGCCATTTTACGGTGTGAGTACTGTTTGGCTTAAAAAAAAAAAAAAACCTCAAAGAGTCACACTTAAGTTTCACATTCATTAGACGATAATTCTTTTTAAAAAGGTTGAAATGAAACTCCCATACGCACTTAATGTCGAGCGAGTGTTAAAGATTTTATTCAATCCGATTAACGGTCCCCGGATTCCGTAGGATGTTATGAGCAGTGTGAGGGAGAATTCTGAGAGCGGACCTGTACAGAGGCGATCGGGAAGGCTGATATGAACCAGAGCCAGGTATGAACAGATGACGGGCCCTTGGCACCGCGACATACATTACCAACATTTTCCTGCCACATCCACGTGGAAATTAAATTCTCTTGATGAGAATCGGTGCCACACCAGCAGCCCAGGGGCACCCTGGGATTGCGTTTTTCCCCCACGTCCTGGCGCCCTTCTCCATTTTGCCACCACAAAGCGTCAAGTCAATCTATTAAAAGAAGTTCACTGCCCAAGTATAATTACTCCAAAAATTGCTAAGCATGCATTCTGGATTCAAATTATATGTGCTTCAAAGACTGTGCTAGAAAAAAATAGCATGTTTTTAGAGGCAGGAGATGATTTTCTTGTTGAGGTAGGAAAGACGCCCTCCAACGTGGACATGCAGATAGATGTCACCGATGGGGCTGCAGGGATGCGCACTGCGGAAAGGAAACTCCGGGGGGTCAACGATTCCCATGTGGAGTCTGAGGAGAGCCGCAGAGGGGTTTTGAGGGCACAGAAAGGAAGACCGTCAATTCTGGGGACAATGACGACGATTTCTCAGAGCACACCCGTGGCCCCGCTTTTCCACTCAGAGTGCAAACCAAAGATGGTCACCATTTCACTTTGATCACCTGCTTTGGAATATTACGACCCACACTTGAAGAAACAAAGGCACAAGCAAATAAATATGTATGTAAAAACATACATACATATATATGGATATATACATGTAAGCAGATAGATACATGTACACATGTTTCACGTTTTCCAGCGAGGGTTTAGAAAAAGTAAAAAAGAGGGTGCTTGGGTGGGTCGTCCATTGAATGGCTAAGCCTTGATTTCAGCTCGGGAGGCGATCCCAGGGTTGTGGGAGAGAGCCCTGCATCGGGCTCCGTGCTGAGTGGGGGGGCCTGCTTCAGGTGCTCTCAGTCTCCCTCTCTCTGAAATGAAATAAAAGGACAAACACCAAAAACGCAGAGAGAAACAAACACAAACGGAACTTCATTTGGTGGCAGAAAAGGAATCTGCATATACAGGTGCCTCTGTCTTTATACCCATAGCTGTAAACAAGTAGGTATTGGTGCGTATGCACAGGCATGTCCAGGCCCCAGGACTCACATACACGCCTGTGTACGTGTGTATACGTGATTCTTCACACGATCCCTCAAATCCCAAGACACCGGGCGGTTGTTCGCCAACGCTACGATCACGCACATGCGCGTTTCGCTCTGTTCACGCACGTGCGCGTTTCGCGCTCTGTTCCGGGCCGTCTCCGCTGTGCTGTGTCCCCGGTGTGACACTGTCGCTTGCCAGGACCGTCTGGAGGAGGACGGGAAGCGGCGGGCGCTCACTCGTAGGCCGGCAAGCCGAAGAGCTCGGGCCGGAAGTCCTGCAGGGAGTCCAGCACCAGCGTGGCCTTGACCGTCAGGTGGCGCTGCAGGTTTCGGTCTGGGACCATGACCACCTGCATGCCGGCTGCCAGGGCCGCCTCCACGCCGTTGGGAGCGTCTTCGAAGACCAGGCACTGCAGGGTGGAGAGAAAAAGAGGGTTGAGACGGCCTTTTTCCCAGCCAGGCGTCTAGACTGCGTTTTCAAGGTATTCCTTATTGACACGCGCGCCGGCTTTGCTGCTGTGCAGACGGAGACAGAAGGGAGGTGGATGCTTTCCGGTCTGTGAACTGCGGTGGGGCCGGCACGCCTATTGCCACGTGTGGTCCTGGGGCTTCGCACAGCCGCTACGTTGGAGGGGACAGGTGTCCGTCACCGCGGACGAGGCGCCACTGAAATGTGGCGCAGCGGGACGGGACGGTGGGAGGCTGCGTATGAGACTTTGTTTTGCTGGACTCACAGGGATCTGTTCACTCAGTGATGGAACATTCAGAGCAGGACACTGACTCGTGGGGGAGATAAAACACGCTCTGTCCATGGGAAGCCACTTTCACGGCTGGTGGGGTGTGCCATGCTGCACTTTGGGACCTGAGCGGCGAAGGCCCTGGCGTCAAAGCCTCTGCTCGTGCCGAGGAGTGCAATGAAGACCTCTCAGCACCCAGACCACGCGTCATCATGTGCGCTGTCTCCTTCCGGTCCCCGTGCAAACCCAGCTTGTCATCAGGATCACGACCCCCTCCTTCAGACACCCACGTTTTCTTAAATGCTTTATTTCTGAGATAGAGAGACTGAGCGCGAGCAGGGGAGACAGAGAATCCAAAGCGGGCTCCAGGCTCTAAGCTCTTAGCACAGAACCTGACACAGGGCTCGAACCCGTGGACCGCAGGACCCGGGGGGAGCCTGGGGGAACTCATTTCGTTAACCCTCTGACTCTTAGTTTTGGTTCAGGTCATGATCTCAATGTTCCTGACTTCCAGCCCCACAGTGGCCTCTGTGCTGATGCTGCAGAGCCTGTTTCAGATTCTCTCTCTCTCTCTCTCTCTCTCTCTCTCTCTCTGCCCCTCCCCTGCTCATGCTTTCTCTCTCAAAATAAATAAATTAAATAAAATAAAATAAAACAGAAAACGGAGAGCAGCCAGACTCAGGACAGGTTAACAAACAGCACGTGGCGGTGCCGGGTCCACACGGCCGGCCTCTCCGCCAGCCACGTGTGGGGCTCAATTCCTCACAATTCCAGTGCCCCTGGACTTGCACCTGTTTTCGTGGGTCTTCCCAGAGGCAGAACTGCGAGGCACAAGCCCCACTATATTTCGAAGCACCTATAAAACTTCTTGAAAGGGTCTTGTGTCTCCGTATTGCCTGTGTCTGGACCTCTAAGATTGAATGTGTTTCTACGGAGCACGTGTGCGAGGAAGGAGCCCAGTGTCTAACTTCCAACGCATTTTACCAACACTCAGACTATAGCTTGCCTACCTACTGAAACCCCAAAGTAAACCTCTGAAACGGACTCTGCCGATTAATCACAACTCAAAGGACATGAAAGCGCTGAAAGACGTAACCGAAAACCAAACCGAACCGAAAACACGTAGCTCTGATCCTGCACAAATAAAGGCAGGAAGAATGTTTTTTATTCAGATACACAAATACCTCTGTGTGGTTTCTACCAGTCACACCCAGCTCACGGAAAAAGTTTCACTACGCTGCCCTTTTCCTCTTCTGGTAAGTCCCTCTGTGTTCTCTGACCTGTCAACTGAGACCAACCCTTCCCTCCCCTTCCCTCCCCTTCCCTCCTGCGCTCCCTGAGCCTCACCTGCCCACCGAGACCAGCCCTTCCCAGCCTGCGCTGACTCATTACACTGGGCTCTAAACTCACTCACACCCACCTGTAAAATGTGAAGTGTGACTTGTGCTTAGCCGTGTGTGGGAAGGAAGGAAAACTGCGCCAGCAGAGACCTCTGACCCAGGTCCACCATGTTCTATGCCTCTCCCACGAGATTCCCGCGGACGCATGTGTGGACATGTGTGAGTTGGTGCATGCGAATCCACGTAGAGATTTTCTGTAGCAAAGCACAAGCGAGGAAGGTTCCGGGCAGCAGGGTTCTCCTTCTCCCTCCTGTGTGGACAGGACCAGGCCTGCACTCGGCGGGGACAGGGTGGGCTTGGAGGCCGCGCACCTGCTCAGGGCGCCATGGCAAACAGTAAGCATCTACCTGATGAACAACCTGCTAAGCTGGGGGAGATGGTGGACCCGTGCCTGCCCAGGACCTAAAGCAACAAAGGGGCCAGAGGGTGTCCAAGCTGGAGGACAGCGGGTTACCCAGCCCAGTCCTCATCACGGGGAAGGGATCAGAGCCACAGGAAGTTCAGATTGTAGCTGATGGTCAATTGGGCACACACACACGTGACAGAATTTAGGAAGAGCACCCCAGCCTCCATGATCCCATGTTCTTTCTGCTTTAGGAGCGGGACGCTAAAATCTATCTGAATTCCAACTGCAGAGGAGGAGAGGACCTTAATTAAACTGTGGCCTGGAGGGTTTCATTTAGGAAGAGTGACATTTCTGAGTATCTGAGCGGTGAGGCATTTTGGGGGCTCACTGCTGAAAGGGGAAAACGTGCCAGCTGAGCAGCGCCCTGGACGGGGTGGGGGGAGGGGGATGCATCTGTGCGTGTCTTAGCTCCGCCGGGTCGTTGGAACCACCAGCGCTGTCACAAAGCCCTTGCCCTTCACTCTTTCAAGGAGAAGCGTCATGTATCCAAGACGTCCCATTTTGCAAGGAACAAGTTGGGCGTGACCATCATTGTGTGTCTGATGTCTCCTCACCAGCTCAGTCAGCGGAGCCAGGGAAGGGTGGCGGTGGCCGCGGAGGGAGGGGACCTCCCTACCTGGTGGGGGTCAGTCTTCAACGCTGCACCTGTGCTGCCTCGGGACACAAGTGTCCAGACCTACCGGAGACGCCGCTTGGGGATTCAAGCTGTCCCTTCGGCGGTTCCCAGCGTCCCCTTTAAGTTACACGCAGCCTCGGGACTCGTGAACTTCCCACGGGTGAAGACACCGTCTCTAGGAAACAGAGCGTCTCCCTTTGCTGGTGAAGCAGGATCTGGAACATAGTCACTGCAGGTCCACTTCCGAGACTCTCAGAGACGGTCCGGGATCAAGTGTGTGCACATTTTGTGGGCACGTCCGGGGTCATTCACCCTCCAGTCCCTGAAGGCAATGTTTCACGGACATTGTTTTTATGTTAAAAAAGTCGCTGTGTGACTTTGTGTAGATTTCATTCTACACATTAATTTTGTAATATCAAGCTCAGCTCTTACCGGGTGAGACACTGAAACTGGAGGGAGCCCTTAAACCTTATTTTTGAGGTGTTTTCAGTAAGCAGGGCTCTGAGCTACGGTTTTATTTATGTCCATGTTCTTCGTGAGACAGTGAATCAGGATAAATAAGTACCACACTACTGTGATGATGGATACGCATACACTTCATTAGAGTTTACTTAAATAATAAACCTCCACGTAATGTTATAATGATGGTAGTCTGCATGTAATTTGTTACCAATGAGTACTCTTGTATATGTTATTTCGGTCCATCCATCGGCCTGTCTATTCATCCAACCATGCATTCATTTCTGTCTGTCTATTGTATCCATCCTTCCATCCATTGATCAGCTAACTATCTACCTACCTATCTACCCGTCTGTCCGTGAATCTTGCATACATCTATCATCCATCAGCTGTCTATCCATCACCCATCTATCTACTTACCTACCTATCATATCTACCTATCCATCCATATCTTTCTATCTATCCATCCATCATGCCTATCTATATAGCCATTCTATCTATCTATCTATTTATCTATCTATCTATCTATCTATCTATCCACTCATACACCCATCCACCATATTATCTAATCCATCCATCCATCCATCTGTCCATATCTATTATCTAATCCATCCATCCCTACATCTATCTATCTACCTATCTATCCATCCATCCATATTATCTAATCCATCCATCCATCCATCCATCCATCCATATTATCTAATCCATCCATCCATCAACCCATCCATCCATATTATCTAATCCATCCATCCATCCATCCATCTATATCTATTATCTAATCCATCCATCCATCCCTACATCTATCTATCTATCTATCTATCTATCTATCTATCTATCTATCATCTATCTACCTATCTATCCATCCATCCATCCATCTACCCATCAATCCATCCCTATCTCTCTCTCCTTCTTTCTCTATGCACCTACCTACATACCTTCCAACCTACCCATACCGCCATCCCCCTACCTGTGGGTAAAGCAGATGTTAGCTGTGGTGTGGACGCCTAGGAAACTCGGACACACCTCACAAGTACTCGGACACACCTCACAAGTACTCTGACAAGAACCTGGCATACTGCCGAGCTACTATCTTCTTCAATTAATATTGGTCTGGAAATCAAAGGACAAAGCCAGCACTCACATAAACATATCTGTAACCAAATCCTCTAGAGTTGTAAGCGACATACAGGAATGAACAGTGCCACTAAACGGACTCCTTCACCTTCTGAGAACCTCTGAAGGAACGTAGGCTTTACCGAGCTGGTGGTCGCATGCATCCATGGGAGGCTTTCTGAGAAATCCTCTGTGCTCATATTCAGGAAAAGTATGTTCTGAGGCACACAGTGTCCATTGCAAGGTGCACACATGCAAATTAACTGCTGAGCCATGGACTTTGACATCGCTCAGAAAACTCTGTCTGACATTCTTTAATAATACAGACTGTCTGTCCACCGAATTTGTCAGGGAGCCCTGAGAAGCCCAGCAAAGCTCTCAAAGGGAATTTTAAAGACTGATAAAAGAAGTCTTAGGAGTTTCTAGACGGTCAATGGAATTCTTTCTTTTCCTTTCCCCACTCTATGTATGCACGTAAATGTGCACAATCGCTCCGGTATCCTGTGGCATTCTGCACGATCCTCAGGAAACCCAGGCATGATCTGGGCGACTGGTGGTTTCCCATGGTAGGAGCTAAACTCAGGACATCAGCCTCCTGAAGATGGTCCACAATCACAATTAATGTGCCTAAATCTGTTATATGTGGGCAGAACTGACCCCCCAAATTCACGGTGGACATGATTCCCAGTACATGAGTGTTTGCAGACAGGGTGGTTAGGGGGATTTTAAGGTTGAATGGACCATGGAGGGGCCCTAATCAGACAGGACTGGTATCCTCGTAAGAAGAGGAAGAGATTGTTCTGTTACCCCCTCCCACACTGAGAGGGAAAGGCAGGTGAGGACGAAGAATCCCGGAAGAGAGCCCTCACCAGACACCCAGCTCTGTTAGCTCCTGAGGCTGAACCCCCAGCCGGAGAAGTAAGAGATCAGACACGCCGTGTGCAAGGCGCCCAGGGTGCGGCGTTTGCTCTGCCGGCCCGAGCAGAGTGTGACCACAGGGAAAAAGTAAGCGGCATTTCAGTAGGAAGGGAAGTGAGAGAAAGTGTAAGGAGACCCGGGACGCCCATGCTCCCTCCCTCTCTCCCCGGCCAGCGCAGGCATGGGCCCCGCTGAGCGCCCAGGACAAAAGGAGCCGCAGGGCCTCACGGTTGGGTCACCAGGGAGGGGGTCCTGTCCCCCTTCCCTTTCCTTTAGAGAAGCGAGTGCAAACATCACCTCAACGCTGGCTTGCTGCACGGGCCCTGCTGGGCACAGCTAGAGGATGCTGTGCAGGGGACGTCCCAGCCCTGCAGGCGGGTGGGGGACACAGGGGTCCTGGGTCCACAGGGGTCGGGAAAAGCTCTCCAGAGAGTAAACGACAAGCCCCAACTTCCTAAGGCTCTTCCTGGGTCTGCACATGGCCTGTGGGGGAGTGTTTCTTGCCAAGATTCCAAGTGGGCCCAAGCCCTGTTGATCACTGTAGGCGTGACCACAGGTGCAAGCAGGGGAGGGGGAGAGAGAGGGAGACACAGAATCCGAAGGAGGCTCCAGGCACAGAGCCTGATGCGGGGCTCAAACTCATGAACTGTAAGACTGTGACCTGAGCCGAAGTTGGACATGACACCAATGGAGCCCCCCAGGTGCCCCATGACACAGCCTCATAGCCCCTCTGCACGCACAGTGGAGGGCTCGGTGACCCCAAAGTGTCCACACTCAGCTGACCAGAAGCTGGGACTCTGCCCCTTCAAATGGCAAACGGGCTCTGCAGAGAGGATTCGGTATGGACCTGAAGACAGGGCAGGGGTCCCGGGGGGACTGGGTGGGTCTGAGTGAATCCCTGAAAAGCATAAGGCTTTCTCTGGCTGGAATGACTGCCCAGGCAGAGATTTCAAGTGTCAGAGGGACCCAGAGACTACAAGGGACTCGTCACAGCTCAGCCTCACAAGTCACACTGATGGTTTTCCAAGCACACAGAGCTACAGACGTTACAAGTCACTGCAGACAAGAAACCAAAGAAACCCCAAGCGGCATGCCCTCCGGTCCTGCAGGAGGTCTTCGGCTGGTCACAGAAACCACAGGCTCTGCCCCGAGTGTTAACCAGGAACACGGGCCAGAGAGGAACCCGCCCGGTAATTCCCCGTGGGCAATCTGGTTTATCTGCGCCAACTTCTCAGCCAAGTGCCCTGTGCCTTGAGCTGGGGGGCGGTGTTCTGTTTTACAAAACATGGAGAGACTGCATTCTCCTCCCGTTGAGGACAAGAAAGGTGACGGGGCCACAGAGAGTGTTCCGGAATCCCTGGCCACGCGCCCTGCACCCCTCAGCTTTGGGACCCCGTCAGGAAGCGCATACAGTGGTGTGGCCAAGTCTGGGCCTCAGGGGAGGGACAGCTGTCCCTCTTGGCCTGGGGTCGAGTTCCCAGGACACCAGGATTCGGAGCTAAAACGGCCACAGCCCTCAGCCACTGGGGACGACCGACTCACCCTGGCTGGAAACACACAGAGGGACACGTCCCACTTGGCACAGCCTTAAAAAAAACAAAAAACAAAGACAAAACAAAACAAAAGAAAAACAACAGGGGCGCCTGGGTGTTGCACTGGCTTAAGCGTCCGATTTCGGCTCAGGTCATGATCTCACGGCTCATGAGTTCGAGCCCCGTGTCGGGCTCTGCGCTGATAGCTCAGAGCCTGGAGCCTGTTTTGGAGTCTGTGTCTCCCTCTCTCTCTGCCCCTCCCCACTCATGCTCTGTCTCCTTCTTTCTCAAAAATAAATAAACGTTAAAAAATTTTTTAAGAACCTAAACAGGAAGTCACCCTTGAATGTGTTCAGGCCGTGCTTGGACACGGACTGGGACGTCTCCCAGTGGTCATTTCACCCAGATTGGGACGAAGCCTGTGTCTCTCAGTCAGGCCTTTGGTTGTCACTCCCTAAGGAACCTTGTGGACATTTCTCCCCACGAGGCCCCTCCAGGAAGGGCCAGCAGCCCAGAGAAGGCGAAGATGGAATCTGGGAGGGACCGGAAGGGGACAGAGCGGCCAGGCTGATGGATTCGCCCTCCATGTGGCACTGGGGGACGTGGACGGGACAGGGAGTCAGAGCATGAGCGCAGGACACGCACGGGAAAGGCAGAAGCGGGTTTGGGGCCGAGCTTGCACACCTGTGCCTGGGGGTCCCTGCCCTCCTAGTCCGGCCCCACCGCTCATGTCTGCTACGTGAGTACCCTCACTGCTCACAACACGTTCACCAGGAGTCACAGGGTCCGAGCCCGCAAACCACACACACACGTGCACAGCGGAGCCTCCGGGGGCTCGCGGACTCTGTGCCGGCCAGGGGACACGGTGCTGCCCTCACTCGCTGATTCACCCCCGCCCATCTGACGCAGCCGGGCAAACATGAGCACTCCCTCGCTGCACTTGATCTGAAATGCAGACGGACCCCCATTCGCTGGGTCTCGGCAGAAGTGTGGGTGGGAGGTGGGGTGATCCGCCGTCCAGGGAGACGGCAGCTCTCTGTTAGGTACCCGAGGGCCAGGTACTGACGGTGCAAACCCTGCGTGGTGCCCTGAGAGAGGTATGTGATGCCTGTGCGCGGTGGCACAGCCCCTTTCCGAAAGACAACTAGAAACATGAATGAATGGCTGCCTGGCTCAGTCCAAAGTGAACATGGAAATGCACTCCTGTCCTTACTCAAAGGCGCTACCAGCAGGGGCGCTGCTGTGGGAGGTCTGGAAAGACGAGGGAGGCATGTGTGAGGTCCTTGGCAGTGACGCCGTCCCTGGGGGGCATGTCTGGACTACACGTGCATTAGAGTGGAGGCACGTGGGCGGGGAGGGGCGGGGGAGACCTGGGGGGGAGCTGCAGGTCCCAGCAAGAGACGCGCTGCTGGGCTGCAGGCTAGGGGGACCGCAAGGAGAGACAGAGAAGGCAACAATGGCTGAGTGGGATCACGGACCCTGATGTGGTAGTGGGGGAGGGCGTGGGGTGGCAGTCCGGGATGTAGGCAGGACATGGGGTACGGGAGGAAGGCAGAACTGGGGATCCGGGAGGAAGGAAGGATGTGAGGTCCATGATGAAGACAGGACCAGGATGAGGCAGGACATGGGCATCGGGATGAAGGCGGGACGTGAGACCCCGAGGCGGGGTTATTCCCCTGTAAGGAGAACACAGGAGCGTAGCAGGCAGAGGGCACTGAGTCTGGCCGGCGAGATGCTGAGCATGCACAGGAGGTAGCAAGGAAATGAAAGACAATGAGGTGGCTGCAGAGGGCACCCAGGGGCCCTGCGGGGTCAGGGAGGTGGGGGACACGTGCACAGCTACAGCTGGTGGGACTGAGGACCAATGCGGATCCACAGCGGCCGCAGGAGGCCGTTTCTGAATTCTCCGTATCTTCCTAAAAGCACAGGCTCCCTAAAGAATTCAACCGTCCTCCAGGCCCTCCCGGGGAGTTTTACAACCAGGGAAAGCTGACTCTTGCTGCTGTACAGACGTGAGCACAGGTCAGCTCCTGCGTAAGAAATCGCCTAAACATTATGACCCTGCCGTACGGCTATCACATC
Source organism: Mungos mungo (assembly GCA_004023785.1). Lineage (NCBI taxonomy): Eukaryota > Metazoa > Chordata > Mammalia > Carnivora > Herpestidae > Mungos > Mungos mungo. The sequence continues at coordinate 54,025 of PISW01007759.1, forward strand.
TTCCCCCCGTTCCAAGGGCCCATGTATTTTTCCTGAGACGCCTTTGTTCTCCTGAAAGCGTCCCTGTGTCTCCGTCCAGCCCCTAGTAAGATGGTATATAAACCCTACATTCTAACCGCCTCCCTGAATCACATTTTTCTGTGAACTGTTGCCTCCTACATGTGAATAAAAATCTGTCTTGTCTCTTCCTAATGTCTCTTGTCAGTTTAATTCACAGGCACCCCACACGGAACCGAACAGAGTACAGGAAATGTGTTTCTTCCCCGACAGTGGAATTTGGAAAAGGAAACAAGCTCACTCGTGGGAACCCGGTCGGGGCACCACGCACAGGGACGTTCTGTGCCAGAGAAGGAAGAACAGGGGAGTAGCTGTGAAGGTCGTAATATTCAAGATGGCAGAGGTTTTTTTAATGAAATAAGGGAGGGCCTGATAAATCAGTTGCGGGACACACTAAGTGATACTGAAGCCATTGTATTTCTGCTCCGTGGTTGTGAGGACGTGGTGGTGAGGCCAGGCCAGAGGTGCTGGAGGCCGGCAGGTCCCTGACGCCCCTGGAGGTGCCAACGACAGAACGGAGACTCTCCTCGCCCCCAGAAGGTGCTCCAGCAGGACTACGCCTCGCCCAGGGGTGTGGGAAGTGGACCCTAACTAAGGAGCATCTTCTCACCCAAAGACGGAGCGTGTACGGGACAGCTCAGCCCTCCCCCATTTAATTTTAAATCTGATGTGCAGCACGCATATGCCAGCTTCCATCATGCCGGGGGGTAAGGTTTTCACACAGCAGCACGCTGACCGTCCATGCCTCCTTGCAGCCTTTGGGGACGAGCACCACACAGCAAAAAGAGGTATGGGGACCAGGTCTTAAATTTGCACGTTTGTTTGTCAAGAGGTCACGTGAAATATATGAACTTCCCGTTCCCACACCGGGGAGCGAAGCCAGCTGAGTGTGTCTACAATGGACGGAATGTTTTCGTTTTACCAAGAAGACATCGGCAATGAGAAGTCACCAACTAAAATGCGTTTGTCTTTGTTTCCCTACTGTTTCGGGGGACGAACGCTGAATGTGCAGAACTCTCTTGAAAACGAAGCAAAATTAAAAAGGAACAGAAAAGGGGCGCCTGGGCGGCTCAGTCGGATAAGCGTCTGACTTTGGCTCAGGTCATGATCTTGTGGTTCGTAGGTTCGAGCCCTGTGTAAGGCTCTGTGCCTGGCGCCTGTATCTGATTCTCTCTCTCTCTCTCTCTCTCTCTCTCTCTCTCTCTGCCCCTTTCCTGCTCATACTCTGTCTCTCTCTCTCTCAAAAATAAAATAAAATATTTTTAAAAATTGTTAACGGAATTAACAAAAACCAACAAGCCTGAAACTCAGCTCTTCATGTAAACAAAACAACTAAAACACACAAATCAGTGACGGGTCTGTTTCCTGGAACCGATCTCAGGATTTCCGTGGAACAAGTGCCAACCCAGGAAATGAGGTGTGAGTGATGCCACCATGGTTATGTGGCACCGCAGAGGCGCATGTTTGCAGGTCGGAAGTGGAGTGCAGAGCACGCCCGGGGGCCGCTGCCAGCTTGCCCCTCCCCCTGCCCGTGACGTGCAGCCCTGTCGCTCACGCCCAGACGCAGGGGCACAGGTGACCTCGCCCCACAGGGTCTCTGAGACTCAGTGGGGGACTTGCGCATGCAAACTGCTTCTCTGTCCCCAGCAAGCATCATTAGTGCTCAAGCTGGGTTACAGTGACTTTTTTGGGAAAGCACCGTTTTTGCTAACTTTGAGCAAGAAAGAATGACCCGTACGTGACTCAGAAATAATCGTTTAAGAACCTGTGTCATGTCAGTTCTGCTTCGGCATTTTCTCCTAGTAAAACGGTAACTAACGCTTTCCTCCTTTTCCGCTGCTTGTTTTTCACTCCTTTCTCTTCCTATTACTGTAGCTAATTAATTTGATGACACTCACAGCATAATACATTCCCGATGACAACTGTGAATCTCTCTGGGGACTTAATAATCATATGAAACGCCCTTGAACTTGGCAGGCTCACGAGTCTTGGGAGCCCGCCCTGCATCAAAGAGAAAGGAGCCGGACATGGTCTAAGAACCTTCTCCTATTTCAACAACCCTCTTTGCAAGCGCTTCCTGTATGAGAAGAAAAACCCAAGCACGACATTAAGGGTGTGCCCCAGCCAGGAGCCCGATCAGGTCTTGCTCTGGTTCCACCACATGCCCAGCACCTGACGGAACACCCAGAAAGCCTAAGAAAGAGGACCAGGAAGGTTTCATTTCTGCAGGACAAATCCATGTGTAAACAAGCACGGATTCGTAACACGGGGAATGTCTAAACGTTTTATGGACTAAATTACTGCGAGGACAGGCAATGGCTCATTCTCCTCTGACAGGTTTAAAACCAACAGTGTCCACGTGAAGGACCTGGGGACGCGCAGACCACAGGGGAGCTCTGGACCCGAGTGCTCAGTCTGCAGCTGCCTGCCCCCGGCAACTGGCCTCGCGCAACGGAGTGCGTCAGAGCCGGCGTGCGCATCCCACACACCGGTTCCGCACACGCTTGACAACACGCACGTGCCAGGTCCCCCCTGGTAGGCTGCCTTGTGGGGAAGGACAGCTGTGCTGGGAACGAAGGAGCATCTTCTGGGTACTCCTCCCAAGGACGGCACACAGACTGCATGGGCTCCTACGGTCTATGCAAGCAGGTGTGCCGGGACCCTGAAGCGCCCAGTCTGTCCAGTGTGGACTTCACGACCGTTGTCACTAAACAGCCAATGCACCAAACAAAGAAGATGGCTTTTCTAGAAGGAGGGCTTCACAACGTGCAGGCAGAGAAACCTTCCGGGAGGAGAGGGAAGGTTCTTCAGAAGAACACACGTCCGTGGAGCGTGCAGGAAGATGCCACGTGAGCAGGCCCCCGGGAGCGCTGGCACGAGAAGTGGATGCACACTCCACCCCGGACCTGTCCCAGGGGCCCCGGAGACGGGCTCATCGCAGGAAGACTGACCGTGGGTTCGTCCCCATCACACACCTGCTGAGGTAGACTTACTAACGACACTGAAATCAGCCCGATAGGTGTATCCTTGCGAACGTGGTACCCAGGTCACTCGGTGATCCCTTGGTGAAGTTACAAAAAACCCATCCTGGGTCTCGGTCCCAGGCTCCCGGCACAGGCATCCAAGACCCGTGGAATTTCTTGACCAGCTGGCGTGCCTTTTGTCTCCATAATAAGCCCCTTTCAACCATACCGGGGTTTCTGCTAATCAAGCGGCTAGCGGGGTCCTTAAGTGTCCTTGGAGTGGGGTGGGCTTCCAGAAAGACCAAGGCGCACCTAGGGAGCTTGCAGACCCAGCCCCAACTGCAGGGGCAAGATTTAATCCCCAATGGCCAATGATGTAACCAATGACGCCCAAGTGATGAAACCAGGAGAAACACTGGATGCTCAGAGCTTCTCAGTTGAGGACCTCTCTGACGTGCTGGGACAGGTGCAAGTGGAGAGGGCCAGGCAGCCCTGAGCCCGCCCCCTCTCCTGCCCTCTCCCTGTTCTGGGATCTGCAGGGGCGCACAGTCAGCCCTGAGCCTCCCCTCCCAGGCCCTCTCCTGGTTGTTCTAGAATCTGCATGGATGCACAGTCAGCCCTGAGCACGCCCCTGTCCCAGGCCCTCTCTCTGTTGTTGTGGGATCTGCAGGGGCGCACAGTCAGCCCTGAGCACGTCCCTGTCTCAGGACTCTCCCTGTTCTGGGATCTGCAGGGGCGCACAGTCAGCCCTGAGCCTCCCCTCCCAGGCCCTCTCCTGGTTGTTCTAGAATCTGCATGGATGCACAGTCAGCCCTGAGCACGCCCATGTCCAAGGCCTTCTACTGGTTGTTCTGGGATCTGCAGGGGCGCACAGTCAGCCCTGAGCGCGTCCCTGTCTCAGGACTCTCCTGTTCTGGGATCTGCAGGACTGCACAGTCAGCCCTGAGCCCGCCCCTCTCCTGCCCTCTCCCTGTTCTGGGATCTGCAGGGGCGCACAGTCAGCCCTGAGCACGCCCCTCTCCTGCCCTCTCCCTGTTCTGGGATCTGCAGGGGCGCACAGTCAGCCCTGAGCACGCCCCTCTCCTGCCCTCTCCCTGTTCTGGGATCTGCAGGGGCGCACAGTCAGCCCTGAGCCCGCCCCTCTCAAGAGCATCACCCTGCCCTCTGGAATCAGCCTAAGGCCGCAGTGGGGACCAAGCTATCCATCCTGATGGTAACAGTGCAGGGAGGGAAAGAAGCAAAGCTGAACAAACAGTATCCAGTGGTTCTAAACTTGGTTCTGATCCTGAAACCCTTTGCCCCATCTGCACCGTGGACCCTGAGGGGCAAAGTGGCCCACACAGGGAGGAGAGAGGGCAATGGAGCCTCAAGTCGTTCCCGGAGACCAACAGACGCCTGGGCCCTTTGTGAGAAAACCAAAGGTCACTCTGAGCAAACCCTGTGCCGTAACAAGAACCCTTTGAGAAGCAGGTGGGCAAGAAGTGTGTTTTGATACTGTTCATCTGTATTGCAGTCACTACGTGCGCCCCACAGACGCCGCCATCTTCCTGCGCCCCTGGCCGCGCCCCTGGCCATGCCCCTACCCTTGACTCTGAGCATCAGGTCGCCCCCGCCATGGCCGTCCGCTCCAGGGACAGTGCTGTTCCAACCCCGCCTGGGCGGCCCCCGGGTCTCATCGCGGCCCGGCTTACCTTGTCCATGGGCGGAGCAGGGGAAAACCTCTTGGCACAGGCTAGAAATATGTCAGGATCCGGCTTCCCGGTCTTCACCTCGGGGTCGTCCCCCAAAACGATGTGGTCAAACAAGCCGAAGAAGTCCTGGTGTCTGCGGGTCTTCATCTCGAAGGACGCGCGGCCCGAGCTGGTGGCCACGGCCAGGGGCACGCCGTGCGCGCGCAGGTGGCGGACCAGCCTCTCCACCCCTGGGGAGCAGGAGGGGACACGGTGAGCGTGCGGGGGAGGCCTGGGCCACGGGGCGCCTGCGGGCTCTGGGCTCCCGTGTGACCTCCAGTCCTGGCCCCCTCCTCCCAGGAAGCAGCTCACCCCGCACAGACGCTCAGAAACACACCCACTCAAGACAAAACTCAGAAAGCAATTCGGGGCTTCTTGAGAGCAGCTCCCAAAGGAACAGACGGCAATTTTACCGGCAAGGAACACGGCTTTGTTTGCTGGGCCGCGTTCCTGGACATGCGGAAACCCGGCCGAGGGACGTGTCTGGGCTTGTGGCCCAAGTTCTGTTTGGTTTCCTGTCCTGAAGCAGTGACGTGCAATGACTGTGCTGTTGGTGTTTTCTGAGAAAACTCCCCGTTCGACTGAAAGCAATTCAATCCCTCATCTCACTGCTGGGGAGGGAGGCCATGAAAGGGCTTGGACCAGAGGGCGGGCAGAAAGGCCCAGGCTCACGGAAAGCTGCAGGACCAGCTGATAAGGGAACAGAGCATGAGACGGACTTTGCTTCACGCAGCTGAGCAAGACCAGCAAGGACCACGCGAGAGCACCATTCCCCACACGCGTGCTGAGTGCAAGGAGAAAGCTCAGGGAACGTGCAGGGTGATCGCCATGCGCGGAGCCGCGGAAACAAGGCGGTCACCAGCCTCCTCTCAGCCACAACGGTACGCGCTTCCCTTTAAACCGTCTGATTATCAAGGTGCTTCGAGACAGAGCCAAGTAGGCGAGGGGCAGAGAGACACGAAGAAAGAGAATCCCAGGCAGGCTCCATACTGTCAGAGCCCGACATGCAGCTCGAACCCATAAGATCGTGACCTCAGCTGAAGTCAAGAGCCGGACACTTAACCGACAGAGCCATTCAGGTGGCCCCAAAATAGTATTTGAAATAATCGTATCATCGTCACGGTTTCAGTAACTGCATATGGCTGTGTTCCTACTGTCTTAGTTGCAATAACAAAAGATGGACATGGCTAATTTTGTTTGTTCAAAAACCTACAGCTGTTCACAAACGCGATAGATACTATCGGTCCCTGACTCTTAAGAGAAATAGTTCTCAGATGTTCAAAGGAAGGCGCGAATCTTAACTCTGTGTGAGAACAGCGTTAAAACTTTTTTTTAAAAAGAAAGCAAATTTCACCATTCCACTGCCTGTGACATTCCTAACGTCTGGCATCCAATCAAGAGTTACCATGCCTTGGGATACCCGGGTGGCTCAGTCAGGTGAGCATCCGACTTGAGCTCAGGTCATGATCTCAAGGTTCGTGAGTTTGAGACCCACACAGGGCTTGCCACTATCAGCCTGTCAGTGCACAGCCCACTTCAGACCCTCTGTCCCCCTCTCTCTGCCCCTCCTGCACTTGTGCTCTCCCAAAAACAAATATTAAAAAAAAAAAGAAAAAGAAGAAAAGAGTTACTATGCCTACACAAAAGCACACAAACAGAATGTACGGCCAGGAGAAAAAAACTGATCCATAGAAATGGATAGAGAAATGGCTGAGATGAAGGAATTAGCAGATCATGACCTTAATAGAAGCCGTATAAGTATTATAAATATGGCCACATAAGAACAGAAAAAAAAACGCACAAACAAAAGTGATATCCAGTTATATACTATCTACAGAAAACTTACTTTAATTACATTCAGACAGGTTAAAAATAAATGGATTGAAACCCATGCATCACGTAACTACTAATCAAAAGATGGGGTAGCTGTGGTGATAGCAGACAAGTGCACTTGAGAACAATGAATGACGGTTCTCGGAGATAACTAGGGACATCTCATAATGACAAGAAGGTCAATTCACCAACAAGACCCGATTCCAAATGTGTATGCACCAGATAACAGAGCTTCAAAACACAGAGAGCAAAAACTAACAGAACTCAATGGAGAAACAACCGCAAGTTTCAAATTCCTTCAGTCAGTAAGCAACGGAACAAATAGAAAGGAAGGAGACAGCAGACTTCTAAAACGGTATCAAGCAACTTTACTGAACTGACGTTTACATAACGCGTCACCCAAGACAGCAGAAGGACAAATTATTTTCAAGGGCGTATGGAACGCCCAACAAGTTACAACACGGATCCATGAGCTATAAAAAATTCTAAAACATTTTGAAATAATTGAAATCATACAAAATAGGTTCCCTTACCATAAAGGAATTAAAATAGGCATCAATAAATGAAAGGTATGTGGGAAAATAATGAGCATTAAACAACACCCTTCTATGTAAGACAAATCAAAGATGAAGTCACAAAGGAAAATTAGATAGTTTGTAAATGACAAAAAGATAACAGGGCGCCTGGGTGGCTCAGTCGGTTAAGCGTCTGACTTTGGCTCAGGTCATCATCTCACGGTTCGTGGGTTTGAAACCCGCGTTGGGCTCTGTGCTGACAGCTCGGAGCCTCGAGTCTGCTTTGGAATCTGTGTCTCCCTCTCTCTCTCTCTGACCCTTCCCTGCTAGCGCTGTCTTTGTCTCTCAAAAATTAATAAGAAACATTAAAAAACGTTTAAAATAAAGAACAAAAAGATAACACATTAAAATTCTGGGGAGGTGGCTAAAACAGTGTTTATAAAAAAACTTACGGCATGAAATGTTTGTATTACAGAAGAAGATGACCTCAAATCAGTACTGCAAAAAACTGGAAGAATGAAGACCAATGATTACAGGTTTTCACCCCAAGAAAGTGAAGGTAAAGAGCAAAATCAAGTTAAAGCAAACAAAAGAAAGAGAAGGAAAAATAGAAGAGAGAAAATCAGTGAAAGGCATAAAAAAGAATACAGAAAATCACTTAATCCAAAAGCTGGTTCTTTCAAAAGTTCAACTTAATTGGCAGATTGTTAGCCAAACTGATCAAGTAACAAAAAGGAAGATCCAAATTCACCAGGTCCAGTAATCAAACAGAGGACGAGGACGTCATCACAGATCCTTAAAGTCATTAAAAGGATTAAAAAATACGATTGTGAGCAACTTTGTGCCAATATGTTTAATAACTTAGATGAAATGGAGAGGTTCTCTGAAATATACACGCTCACTCAAGAAGACAGTACCAACCTGAACAGTCCTACTGCAGTAAAGAATTTGTAGGTAAAAACCATCCTGGATCTAGGATTGGTGAACCGAACACGTGAGGAAGAAATTATGCCCATTCTGAACAAACTTTTCAGAAAAGAGGAGGGAAGAGGTGCCGACTCTTCTCATGAGACCAAGTACTTCTCTGACAGTAAAACGGGACAAGAGCCAGACGAGAAACCTGCGGATCTGTACATGTCCTAACACCTTCACACTTAACCATTTCCACCAGTGTTCAAGTCTTCTATGTAGTCAGTGTCTATGCAGTCTGAATACATTCATTGCAAGCACAGAGATGCCCAAACCCTCAGCCAGTTTGTAACAATTGCTGATTAAGATCATGCATTAAATCTATTAGCTAAATTTCAATTAAAAACCTTTACTCAACTGGTGGATGGCAGGAAGGAATGCTCATGACGAAAACATGGCCAGTAACAGGGGCGCCTGGTGGCTCAGTCGGTTAAGAGTCTGACTTTGGCTTAGGTCATGATCTCACGTTTGTGGGTTCGAGACCCACGTCAGGCTCTGTGCTGACAGCTCAGAGCCTGGAGCGTGCTTCCGATTCTATGCCTCCCTCTCTCTCTGCCCCTCCGCGCTCATGCTCTGAATCTCTCTGTCTCAAAAATTAATAAAACATTTAAAAAAATTAAAAACAAAAAGAAAACATGGCTGATAACAAAACTCTGTGTGGATATAGTAATTAAAGGTGAGTATTATTAACCCTAGAAATAAAACCGTCAGGGGCTCCTGGGTGGCTCAGTCATGATCTCTCAGTGCATGAGTTCGAGCCCCGCGTCGGGCTCTGTGCGAACAGCTCAGAGCCTGGAACCTGCCCCGAATTCTGTGTCTCCCTCTCTCTCTGCCCCTCCCTCCTCATCGTGATGTGTCTCTGTCTCAGAAATAAACAAACGTTAAAAGAACGATATTTAAATCAGCCACAGCACGCTGAGCTCCTTGAAAGCGGCTGAGACCAGGGTGGAGACGTCGGACAAGGAAGCAACCTTTTCAAGTTCAATGTCATCACGTCTCCAGTAGCCATGATCTGCTCTCCCGGCGCAGGAGTGCACGTGGACAGTGACGCACACACAGTCCGTGGCGGGACTCCTTGACCCGTGTGACAGGAAGCCCCAGAGAAACGTTGGGTCTTGTCATCATCGTCATGGTCACCATCGAAAACCCTGGGATACTGTCCCAAGAAAGAAGCCATTCAAATCTCTCTGGGTTCATAAGTGGCTGACTCCGTGGAAAACTTTGGAATCCTGTCACTACTGCAGGCCGACTTCCCCTTCCTCAGCCACTGCCTGAGAAGGAAAAGACTAGAAATGTAAATGGGGTTCTGTCCTGCGGAGAAGCTGGTTAATTAAGTTTATAAATGAAATCCGGCCAACAGCTTCGGGCCCACGGTGTGCTTAAGTCGGTTTAAGGGAAGGGCAGAAAGACAGATATCTATTGCTACAAAGAATCAGCTCTCAAAGGACTAATCTCCAGGGGAAGAAATAAGAAATGTGAAGTATCAGCAGTCTTCACAGGAAGGATGCTTCCCTTCTCCTTCGTCCTGAAGACCCAGGATCGATGACAGAGAGCACGGAGGCTGCCGTTAAAATGGATTTGGAAAAGGAAAAATGTAGAAAACACTGAGGGCTGACATGAGCTCTTTAAAGAATTTCTTTGGAATTCACTGAGTGGATGTATCCACGGACACCCTACTATCAGCGTGAGCCTTGTGTGTAGTGCTCACCCTGAACACGCAGGCCTCCAGGGAGAGGGTAAGGCTATCGGGGAGACGAAACTCGCGTGCACGGCACTGGGAAGCGCGGACGGGGCACCGAGGCGAGATCTGTCTAGAGGGAGACCTAGGAAGGCAGTGACATGAGCTACGGGGCCAGGCCATAGGTCTGCTGAGGAACGCCAGCCAGCTACCCAGTCGCAAAACAGCCCCCACCCTGTGCTGGGACCAGACACACGGTGCAGGATTCTGCCCAGCCTGGACCTTGTGCAGGGGCATTCTGGGGACAGCCCGACCCGCCCATGGGTGAGGGGCGAGCGTAAGCTGCCTCTCTTAGAAGCTGGCTTTCACGATCGCCCGGAAGGCAGGCAGCCTAGCACCTCAATGTTACAGATCGAAAGGCCCGGAATTGATTGTAATGGGTTGACTGCTGGCCCCCCAAAAAGCTCTGGCCAAGTGCTAACCCCAGGTCCAGTGACCTTATTTGAAAAAAAGGGTCTTTGCAGATGTGATGAAGGATCCTGAGAATGAGATCGTCCTGGATAAACCCAGCGGCTCGTGGTTTGGCCTGTCCGGGCTGCAACAACACCAGCCCAGACCGGGTGGCTTACGCACACACAAGTATTTCCCAGACTTACAGATGCCGGACGTCGGGACACGGGAAGCGGCTAGGCTGCATGGCTGGGGAGGCCCCCCTGGCGCACAGACAACCAGCCTGTCCCCTTGTCTTCCTGGAGTTTAGGGAGTGCGCCAGCTCCACGGGTCTGGTCTGTAAGGGCCCGGGTCCCAGGGCCGAGGGCGGCACCCCACGCCCTGATCGCCGGACGAGAGCACTACCTCCGAAGGGCTGTCTACTGGGTGGCTATGGATTCGATCTGTGAATTCCGTGGGGGCACAGACATTCAGACCACAGCAACCGAGGGGACACAGACAGAATGCTCTGTGTAGATACATGGCGGGATTGGAGGGACGCAGCCCCAAGCCGACGAACGCTGGGGCTCCCAGAGAAGCAAGGACAGACCCTCCCCGAAGACGCAGGGCAGCGGACGGTCCTGCCAAGACCTGGGTTTGGATACTTCACCGTCTCCAGAGCTGTGAGGACACAAATTTCCGTGGTTGCTGGCCGGCAAGTTTATGATCCTTTGCCACCATAGCCGTAGGAAGCTAAGACAGGGACCCACCGCAAAAGTGGAAAACTGCGTGGGCAGGGACATTCCAGAAATGGTTAGCAGTCAAGGGCAAGGTCAGAAAGGGGAAAGGAAGCACACCAACAACAGCTTCTAGGTGCGATTTCAGGAGGAAGCCACTCCTGGTCTGGGCGCTGGACGACTCCGAAGAGCCAGCCAGGGGAGGTCACAGCCCGGGGTCAACAGCAGGGAGGCGGGGAGGGTCCCGGGAGATGGGGAGCAGTGGATGGAGTGTTCGGACAGCTCTGCTCACTCACAGGAGATCCTGGGCCGTACCTGGACGTTACCTGGACTGACTTTTTTTCCTTCTGTTTTTTATTTGTTTTTGAGAGACAGAGACAGATAGCATGAGCGGGGGAAGGTCGCAGAGGGACAGAGATGCAATATCTGAAGCAGGCTCCAGGCTCTGAGCGAGCTGTCAGCACAGAGCCCAATGTGGGGCTCGAACCCACCAACTGTGAGATCATGACCTGAGCCAAGGCCGACGCTTAACCTACTGAGCCACCCAGGCGCCCCCAGGACTGACTTTCTAGTCTGTGCTTTGTGGTGAAGACCACAGGCCGTGTCTTCCACGGGTGCGCTCTAATTCCGTCTGTCCTAAGTATGGGGGTGGTGAGGCGCACTACCACACCATCTACCCTCCTGCCAGGATGCAGGATGGGGGGACGGGCTACTTTGAGGCCATGCCAATTCTGGGGAGGGGCTCCGCTCCCCAGTGAGGTTTCACTGTGAACACAGCTCGGGACCCTGGCATTCCCATCGGCCCCAGACCACATTCGGGTGGACCGCACGATGACGTCCTGATCCACTGCTTTATTTAAGGCCCCGGCTCTCAAGTGGGGGCACCCTGGCGCGCAGCTCCCTGAGGGACACGTGGGAACGCAGATTGGTTTCTGGCTGTCACGACTGAGGAAGGAAGTGCTATCAGCAGGTGGAGGGTGGAGCTGGGGACGCTGGTCAACACCCAACAGTGCAGGGATGCCCCGCAGCAGACGGACGCACACCCACATGTTGGCACTGCTGAGGCTGCAAAGCCCCAGCTGGGCACGACAGGCAGGGTCTTGCAAAGTCCCGCTGTGGGCGGAGTCCGGGCGCTTCCGGCCTGTGCCGCGTCACCGCAGGCCCGAGGGCGCCCTGAGCCACGGGAGACAGCGGAGCCGGAGTTCACGGTCCAGACAGGGGTCCACGTGCCAGCCAAGAACAGGGGGAGGAGGACCGCGTGTCACGTCTGCTCTGTCCACTTGCCTGTGACTGTCCCACGGTCCGAGGTCACACTGCCCTCGTCTGCAGGCCAGCGCCCCGGCTCCTGCGCGTCCTTTCCGGCTTCTCGCCAGCCGAGATCTCACGGAGGAGGCCGCGCGTGAAAGCCGGCGCGTCTGTAACGCGGGATGGGGCTGGGGATCCCCAGGACACGGCTCCAGACCAGACAGGCACGGTTCGGGACTGAACGGAGGCCCCCTGAACTCCCATATTAAAGGTCAACCCTCCAACGGGGTGAGGCTGGAGACGGGCTTTGGGACGTGCTTGGGGTTGTGTGCGGCCCCGCGGAGGAGCCCAGGACGCGGCGGGGGCCTCAGGAGAAGCCCAACACCGCGCACCGGAACCTGGCAGCCGGAGCGCGCATGCGCAGCCGCAGGACGGTGAGGAATAAGCGTGCGACCTCAGTCTCCCGGTCTCTCCCGGTCCACGCTGCTCCCATCTGGCGGCCCGAGTAAGACACAAAGGTGGAAACATCACACGTGGCGGTGTCCTCACGTGTTGGAGGGAGCCGGATCAGGACACGGTCCGTGCTCTCCTAAGCTGGGCAGGGAGTCAGGTGTCCCAGTCACAGGGCTCAGGGCTCAGACACACGTTCCCGGGCGACCCAGAGCAGCAGGGCCCCTCATCCCATTTCCATTCCTGTCCCCCCACGACCAAGCCTCGCAGCCCACGCAGCCGGCAGAGAGGACCCCAATCAGGGCTGTGCGCTGAACCGCGTTCACGAGGGTCCTCCCCAAACCCAGGTCCACCTAGAGCCTCAGGACGCGACCTGACGCAGAAACAGGGGGTTTGCAGGTGTAACCGATCATGGATTTGGAGATGAAGTCGTGTTGGGTTTACAGGGAGAGCCGCAGGTCCAGGGACCGGTGTCCTGATAAGACGCTGAAACGTGGGGAAGAGACCACGAGACGACGGAGGCAGAGATGGCAGGGGCGGGGCCCGCAGCCCAGGGGCGCCTGGAGTCCCGGAAGCCGGAAGGGGCAGGACCCTCTTCTAGCGGGACCTGGACACCATCGCCACAGCCAGCCTTTGCCGTGGTGCACCTCGCAATGCTGGGGACTGCGCCTTCCTCAGGAGGGGACTCAGGTCCCGGGGGGGGGGGGGGGGGGGGCGTGCTGCAGCTCCTGCTGGTTGTGCAGGTGAAGGGGCCTCAGAGGGCGACGTCCCCTCCTCCCTCGCCAGCGTTGTCTAGCCCCCGCCCCGCCCCGTGCCCCACCATCCCAGCTGAAGCCACTCTGCTTTTACAGACCAAACACAGTCATGGGGAGGACGGCACCTTGGACGCACAGAATGGAGCAGAGAGTCCCGGGGTCTGGCTACCTTGCACCCAGGGTCTCACCCCAGCCCGCAGGGCTTGGTGTCCTGTGTTTTATCCCGTCCTCTGTGAAATGTGCATCCAGCCTGCCGCCTATTTTTAAATGGCAAAAGAGCCAAAAGAAGAATGTTCTGTGGCATGTGACAAGGCTTTGAGGTTCCAATGTCAGAGTCCGCACAGAAAGCTCTGTGGGAGCACAGCCATGCCTGCTTCACATCCCTGTGGCCGTGGAGGCTTTCGGCGCAAAAGGCAGAGCTGAGGCGTGCACACGGGCACCAGGCATGCTCTGCAAGGCTAAAAACACACAGACTGCCGACCTCTGCGAGACAGCAGACAGGTCGGATGCACGTGAAACAGGAGCGAAGGGTTGAAAGGAGGGACAGGTAACAGGTAAATTTCGTGGTCAAGGAAGTCCGCCAGGCCCTGGGGTCTGGGTCCCTTGCCACACACAGGGACGGCCCCTGGAAATATCAGCGCCAACGGGGATTCTTCAAGAGGCCTAAACAGACTTACTGTTCTAGAAAATGAATCCAAAATTCCAAGGCCTTCTTCTGCCACGAGTTTAACTAGTTGCTAATTAGGCTCAAATTACTGCAGCATTATCAGAGCAAACTGTCAAAATAATGCTGAGAGTTTAAACACTGATACATACGATATACACTGTAAAAGAAAATGCGATATCGGGTCGGAAAATACTTAGTATACAGGCGCATTAACGTTTATAAATATCTACCATTCAATTCCCGTAGTATGCAGTTAAATGTCGTTACGGATACTGGACCCTTTGCCGTATATGGAATGTTTTATTAATCAGAGGTCCACCATTTCAAGGCAACCAGAAAGCGGCAGAATTTTTAAATCTGTAAAGTATTTTCTTCATCTTATGAAATTTAGTCTGCAGAAATACCTCATGGGCAAAAATTGTGTATATTAAAATTAAATCACTCTGATGTGCCGACATGCTTAGAACCTTATTAAACTGCCGTATGCATGGGCTGTGCACAGACCAAGAAAATCCATTGATTAAAGTTCCTACAACCCAGAGGGTATCGGAGTTGGAACTTGCACGTTATTTTCTGAAACGCGGGAGATTCAGAAAACGTCCGTTTCCAGCAAGTCAAGTCGTAACTGACATTTTGATCACATGCGCTGTCCTGCATCCAGACCGTCCGTCGGCTCACAAGGCCGCTGGGTTTCCACACGAGACGTCTGTCCCCGGAGGGGCTGCCCTCTGCCCTCGCGGCCGGCCCCAAGCCCCATTCTGCCTCGGCACGTGGTCCTCCAGCCCATGTGGCAAACTTCTAGCTCTCTGTAACTTCCAGTCACCTGGGAAACTCAGAATCCGCGATCTCTGCATCCAAAACTGAGTGAGCACTTTGTGCCCTGTTGCTAACGGACGAAGGCAGAGCGAGCGGGCCAAGCGTGGCCTCGACGTGAAAAAGAAAGGGCACAGGGTGGTCGTTCCGGTCTCAGGAGACTCCGTTAAAGGCTCATCGTCAGGAGCCGCGTCTTCACAGAAGCGAGGACAGGGGTCTTCGGGCCGACTCTCCCGGGGGTGCTCAGCCGTCAGTGGTGAACGGAAGACACCAGGACACCGGTACGGCTGGTCTGTTCTCTGCGTATCTCGTCACCTGACTGGAGTTCCCCGGGCCTCCTGGGCTTCCACAGATTCCACGGACTTCCACAGAAAGACTGGGTTTCTTATGTTTATTGATCTTTAAGTGTATTTATTTTGAGAGAGAGTAGGAACAGCGCCTGGGCAGAGACAGAGAGGGAGAAGAGAATCCAAAGCGGGCTCCCCGCCGTCAGCACAGAGCCAAACATGGGGCTCAAACTTGGAAACTGTGAGATCATGACCTGAGCTGAACGCCAGAGTAAGATGTAACCGACTGAGCCACGTGGGCGCCTCTGGGAAACTCTTTTTGAAAAAGCATACTGAACTTGGATGTTTTCTTACATCTGTTTTGTTAATACTTGAGGGAACTGACTAACCACCGTGCACCCTTCAACTCCACAGGGGTGGGCGACAGGAGCTTCCCACAGGTGAAAACACACCCATAACCGAGTCTCCCTGATGTCAACTACAAAGAGTGCACCGATTTGAGTCCATCAACAAACGGTTTGTGTGTGACCTATATCACATGCTGTATTCTTACAATAGAGTCAGCGGCAGGAAAGAAAATGTGATGAAGAAAATCATAAAAAGCACATTAACAGTATTGTTCTGCGTCTACAGAAAACAATCCGTGTCTGAGCGAGCTGGGTAGTCCACGGGACAACTGGATTCCAAAACACTGAAGATTCTAGGGGAAGAGTTCATTCTGTGCCTTTGTTTACTTGATGTAAGTTGATTACGGTGTTAATTTTATTTACTACAAGTCACTTTTACGGTTCCTCCTTCTAAGGATTTGTCACAACAATAGCTATTTAAACAGCCTTTTATTATAGCCCAGGAGAAAAATATCAGAGCAAATGCAGAGAGCGCACAAACTCTTCATCATCTCTATGAGAAATCGGAAACAGAAGATAAAACCCTCTAAGTTCGCTTACGCCAGGAAGGTGTAAGAACGCGAAGAAACCCAATCTAAGACCGTGCATGTGGTTCAGTGCACACGTGCCCTGGCTTCACGTTCTCACACAGGCCGTGCGGGGAAAGCCCAGGGTCCAAGGCGGGGGAGCTCGCTGCTCACTCCACCTCCATGAACCTGTGGCGCACCGTCACTGACTCAACGCTGGACCCACACCGCCCACGCCATGGAATCGGTGACCCTGGGGCTCACCCCCACTGACACGACACAAGACTCCAATGTAAAATGGTTGCTGTCCTAGTCTGTGCTCCGTGGAATCGCTGGGTCAGGGAAAAAGAAGTGCTTTGCCGTGTCCCTGAGTGCAGTCTGCTGGAGACACGCAGAGAAAGGCACCAGGTCTGGCTGGGGATGGGGAAGCATCCAATGACCAGCGCCCCCTTCAACGGGTGAGTCGGAACACTAGTGCCCAGGGGCGTCGGGTAGGAGACACGATCTGACCGTGCCCGTGAGGACGGGACTCTAGGTCTCCTGTGGTGTATGGCAACCACTGCTTTCTAGCGCGTCTGTCCAGGAATGTAACTGAAGGACAACTAATCATCCTCGCCAGGCTTCTAGTTTGTTAGAAGAAAACATGTAACTTTCCTGAATTGTGGTAAGATACACATGACATGAAACTAACCACATGGAAGTGTAAGGTGCCGCAGCATCGCTGAGTCCATTCACACTGTTGCTAACTGTCGGCATGATCTCATTCCGGACGGACACTTCTCACGTCCAAAACTGAAACACTGTGTCCATTAACCACTAACTTCCGTTCCCCCGGCCCAGGGAACTTCGAGTCTGTCCGCCCTCCTACTGTCTGTCTCTATGAAGGACTGACTGCATGCGGCCCGTGTGGCCGGGTGCCTGTCTGCTGGTGCCTGGCTCCCCTCACTCAGCAGCACACCCTCGAGGCTCACCCCCGTGGTGGCAGGTCCCACAAGTTGTCAGAGTGAATGGTACGTGCGTCGATACACATAATCCCTGTGCAAACAACATATTCCTTATCCACTCAGTCAGTGGACGTCTGGCTGGCTTCTACTTTGCTGTTAAGAAGAGCTGCTTTCAATCTTTAAGCAAGAAATATTTTTTTACATTGTCAAAAACACTGCAAAACAATCCTCAAGGCCCAGGGCCAATATTTTGCCTGTTGTGCACTGTGTCTCTGAAACAGGAAGAGCAAAGCAATATCCCCCCAACTCCGTGTGGGCATCGCCGGCACCCCCGTGGGGCCGGTCCGCGGTAACGGAGCTGTGGAACTAGGGACAAACCAGCCGGCCATCTGGAACCTGCCCGCTCATGGGTAACACCTCACACCACCCACACCCACCTCAGCACCTGTGCCCACGGTCTGGGCCCCTAACTTGGCCTGAGCCTTTCCGTGCAGCCTCCAAGCTCCTCAGCAATGCCGTAAGCACGCCCCCCGCCCCGGATTTCTTTTATCCATTAGGCTATCCTACCTTGTAGTTAAGAATCCATGGAAAAACCACCACAGATGTAAACAGAAAATCTGTAATGGTTTAAAATTTGAGAAAAACATTTACACCCACAGGCGTGTCAATATCGAGGATCCCAGAAATAAATGGCAAGTGCCTCATTTTGCTCCCTTTAGAATGTCTCCTTTACAGTTCAGGAAATAACAATGAAACCAATTAGCAGTGTTTGAACGTTGAAATTTTGAGTCCAGAGAAAGGAATTATGTCTGTAGACAACATCCAATCAGCTGGTATTTTTATAAAAAAGGCAGGGGGAAGGCTGAGAAGAACAGGAAACCTTTGCTACATACGTCTGACCAAGAAACAGTCTTGAGTGTAGGGCTTGTCCCCACCCCCGGAATCATACATTTTCGAGGATACAGGCCTAATTTTCTTAGAAAGGCAGCACCGCTGACGGCGGGTGGATTACCGCGGCTGTTAGCTGGGATTTTCCTGTCACTGGGAACGCGTGTCCTTTAACTGAGCAACGCGCAAGGAAGGCACCGAGCCGAACAAACACGCGAGCGGACCCCCACCTCGCGGGGCGGGCCCTCCGGTGCTGGGGAATCAGCTAAGCGCCCGCAAACTTCCGCTGCCGCCCGAAATGCAGAAGTCAAAGGCCAAGGCCCCGACAGGTAGGACCTGTCTACGTGGCCTGTGCCCGGCCGAGCGGCCCAGGCCGTGACCTTCTCCCTGCAGGGTCTGAGGGCGGCCACCTTGCTGTGAGGCCACTGCCGCACCATCAGGACAGCCCCGGGGCGCCATCAGGAGCTCTGTGGTCCCGACGCCGTGCCGGGGTCCAACGCCAATTGCTCTAGTCTCTGGGCGGCTAACTTAAGTCCTGTGACCTTGATGTCAATGCATGTGAAATGCAGATGCTCAGGGGCCGGATGCTGATGTGTGTGCACAGCGAGAGAACTTGGAGGGCAGACACGGGGCTAACGAGGGACCGGGGCCTGACCACCAGCCGGCCACAGGCCCGCACGGCTTACATCCGGGACGGGACAAGGGGAGTGCATTCTGGGCTTTCCAGGCTGGGTCGGCATGAGACCCACACACCTGTCACTGGCTCAGAGCATGTCGATGGCTTCTTCACACGGGTCTTGGCCTGGGCACCGCACACGTCCACCCCAGCTCGTACCTGCTGCGGGGAGGATGTCTGAGTGCACGCACCTCGTTCCGAGGGAGGAGGCGGCTCAGGGGACAAGGGAGACTCCACCAGGACCCCGGGGAAGGAAGTTCTGGCTTGCGCAGCATCTGCCAGACAACCTGACTTAAATAAGTGAAACACACTTAAATGATTCAACACGTGCGGACTACGAGTCACACGGGCTCCTCACGAGGGATCACGCTCCGTTCAGGTGGATGTGAGTGTGAGCGAGTGTGAGTGTGTGTGCAGACACAGACACAAAGGCACCATGAGTTCTGGAGGCATCACCGTAAAGAGGTAATTCAGGACGAAGAAACGGTCATCACCATGGAGTAGAAGCCAAAGGGCTTCTCATTTCCATCTTTTTGGATCGTGTGAGGCAAGTGTGATTGTTCTAATAAAACAGGAAGAGGCACGACATGGTGGCTGTGGCGTGTTCCCACGAAGGGACAGTTTCCTCCTTCTGAGCGCCCTCTCGTGCGTGCAGGGGGCAGTTCCGTGTGTGCACGGGGTCCTGAGAGTGCCCTCCCGTCCCCACACGCTGTCCGCTGCACTGAGGGCACAGTCCTGTCACCTGAGCGATTCCAGAGCCTCGATGGGAAGGACCGACTCTCCCAGCTCCCCTCCCCGGTCTGCATCCTCAGCCGAGTGTTACCTGTGGCCCGCATCGTGGGGCACCGTCGTCCTGCACGGGGCCGCGGCCCGCTCAGACCGTCCGCGTCCACCTTCGGTCAAGTCGCTCCGTCCTGGTCCCGCTGCAGCCCGCCCCTCCCCTGCCCTCCTCGTCGTGCCCCGTAAACCAGGAAGAAGCCGCTGCACCCGCCCCCGGCGTGGATTCACGACTCCTCTCCAAAGTTCCCGAGGGGTCCCCACGCTCGGCAGGAGCCCACACGTGCACACCTAACGGGACGCGGACCTGAACTGACCAAGCCGAAAGCGGTGCCTCTTTAGTCCCCACACGCGTCAGCACGGCAGGCCAAGCTTCCAGCCGCCACAGGACGTTCACTGCATGCCTGGCACTGTCCCCGCGCCCCGTTTCCCATCTGGAATGGCCCTCCCTCCCTGCCACCCACCCATACCTTACAGATCTCGGTCTGCCCGAGGTCAAGCACCTGCCGCAAAGCTGCCACCGCTCCAAGAATACCCTGCCTTCCGCTCGTCCACACCCCGCCCTCAGTTCCTGTGTCACGTGGGGGTTCCAGGGACGCACACGTCCCCCTGTACGGACTCCGCACCCTGCAGGAAGGGGACTTTCCTTCACGTCCCCCCGAGCACTCACTCAGCACTGGATGCGCTCGAGGGTGAAGCGAAGGAGGAAACGCAGAGGCGGGTGGGACGGGACTGCGTGCCTGGCTGCCGGCTCGACGGCGGAAAGCAAGGGCGGAGACGGAGGGAGCCTGCGGACGGGCCTGGGAAGACGCTTGGGCTACTGAGGGGACAGAGAAGGTCGGACAGGAGGGACGGAGGAGCTCGGACAGAAGGACACAGGATGAGCCTGCTGGCGGACTGGGAAGACTCGTGCAGACGCGGACGAGAGCCCGCAAGGTGGTGAGTCACCCATGTCATGGCCGGGTGGCGTTTCCCCGGGACACCGAGGACAGACAGAGCCCAGCAGGACTGACTGCTCGGCCCTGCTGAGGACCGGCGGCTTCTGGGGGGACGTCCTCGCAGGGGGTCCCCAATCTATGTGCTGGCGCAAGACTACGCAGTAGACATGCTCTCCGGGACGGGCCTGAGCCCCCAGCACACGGAGGGCCCACTGGGAGAGCAGGGACCTCCCCCTGCACACACACCCACCTCGGAGGCCACACCTGCCAGCCCACTCCCGTAGCCAGCCCCCCCCAGGGGGACCCCAGGCCCCCCTCCACGGGGACCTGGCCAGTGCCCCAGGCCTCGGGCTTGTCATTTCTGCTGTGCACCTCTGGGAAATGGCTAAGGAGCGAGGAGGAACGAGGTCCAACACCATCGCCCGGCGCAGTGGGGACACAAGGCCCGGAGAGCAGGGGACCGGCGTGTGGGAGGCGCCCGTGTGTGAGGGGGCGGGGCGGGGCTCACCACGGCGCATACGCCCTGTCTTACTCATAGTGAAGGCCCAGAGGCCAGGGCCTCTGCTTTCCTTGGGAAATCCCAGAGCAGCTGGAAGTACAGGAGAATGCGAAGGCCTTCTAGAAGGTTCCGTACCATAAAAGGTGCCTGCTCTGTTTGTTGCCGGCCTTCTTGTGCCAAAATATTTCAAGGAACAAGAAGATCCCATGCGTGAAGGGGTTTGTTGAAAAGAGAATGTAAATCTCCAACACTTTTCACGAGGAACAGGTTTACAAGGTTTTCCTACGTACCAGGCGAAGGATTTCTCTTCTACAAAGCAACATCTCTTTCAACTTGTGACTCCATCCCTACGAAAGCCACAAGACATACAAAAGATGACCACATACGTGGCTCTTTCTTCCTACAATTTCTACCACAATTTAAAAGAGCTCTGTTTTCATAAAATAATTAAGCCCCTGTCTAACTGGTGGTTTACACATCCCGATGAAGTCATGTAGAAAATGCCCACAAAACTTACGGCTCAAAATTCTTTCCTGCTGGGAACGTTCATGGCCCACCTCTTCATGGAGAGGGATGTCCTTTAAAATTTAACACTGGAGTGTGCTCATGCAGGAAAGGTTCAGGTCCCTTCTGCCTGTGTGTTCGGGCCTCAGGCCTCAGCCACATCCTGTGCCTGACAGGCCAGGACACACCCCTGTATCACGGTCAGGGGCTGCTCACCCTGTGATGGGCCCAGGCAAGGACACACCCCTGCATCATAGAAAATGGTCCACCATGAGGTGTATCCTTGGATTCTACAAAGGACTAGTACTACCCAGGAGATGGGCCAGGAGAACATGGGCCCTAGAATCATAATCAAGATATATATGCTCTGTGGGTTAGTCCAGCAAAGACGTGTCCTAGGATTAGAACCAGCCTGGGCCCTGGTGTTCAGCCCACATGCGATGTGTGCTTTGATCAGAATCCGGAGTCACCACCCCTGGTGATGAGAATGGCAAGGGTGTGCCCTCGGATTATAATCAGGAGCTACAGCCGGTGGTGATGTGTCTAGACAGAGAGGTGCCCTTGGATTTCAATCAGGCACGGCCCCTGGTGACGGGTCCAGGGAAGACGTGCCCTTGAATTATCATCCCCAAGGCCCACGGTGAAGATGCGCACTTGGATGATCATCAGCTACTGCCCCAGGTGATGGGCCCATGTGAGGATGTGCCCTTGGATTATAGCAGGAGTCACCACCCCTCAAGATGGGTCCAGGGGAAAATGTGCCCTTTGAGTGAAATCAGGACCTACCGCCCCGGTGATGGGCCCAAGCGGAGATGTGCCCTTGGAGGAGAATCAGCCAGGGCCCCTGGTGATGGGCCCAGGAAGGCAGGCCGTGCATCACACTCAGGCTCTGACCCCTGTGCTCGGGGCCCAGGCAGAGACACACCCCTGCATCACAATCATAGGCTGCTTCTCCTGGCAACCTGCCATCCATTCCTCCAATTTAACTTGCTAAATACCTGTGCGGGCTGCAGCTCTCACCTTGAAAGCATGAAAAATGAACGCTGGTGAATTAATACACCCTCGCGACACACAGCCCTCCTCTCCAAGAAGCTCAAGGTGACTTCCGCAACCAAAAATACCCTACCGGAGAGCACCTTCAGAGAGAGAAGAGAGAAGCCGTCCAGGGCTAAGTGATCGGCCATGGCGTCATAACGGGAACCAAGCAGTGAGGGCCAGAATGAGCGCCAGGTTCCGGAAAAAGATGGTGGCCACTTTTCCTAATACAGTCGGTGTCGCCAAGGCTCCAGGACAGCCTGTTTCCAGTGCATTGCAGCGCTGGCTCAGGTAAGGGGGTGACAAGTGGGGTGCAGAAGGTAGGGATGATGAGGGGAAGCACGTATGTCCGTTAGGGTACAAGACCCGCCCTGCCTTATTGTGATTTTTGTGACTGGCGAATTACGGACCAGAAACCCTGTGGAGAGACGTGTTTCCGGATCAACAGATTTGCAGACGGCCGTTCCGTTCTCCCTGCCGCCGGCACACGTCTTCCTCCCCGGTTTCCCTCCCCTTCAGGGTCAGTAGGATTTTTACCTGTGGTGTCGCGCCCTAAGCCAGGCAGACCACAAAGGTGGCATGTGGACCGCAGGCCCAGCTGGGACGCAGCGTGACAGTGCGCTGTGAGGTTTCTCTTATCGCTGTTATCTTGGCCTTTCCCCCACTGTCGGGAGTCTGCTCTCAGTCCCTGTGGGGGTGGAAACGACCCTGTGTTTACAAAGGCACAGTCTGGCGTCGCTGACACGCACTCTCATCGGAGAGGCTAAAGATCAGGGAACCACATACAAAAGGTCCTGTGTTGGAGAAGGAAGACTCACAGAATGAAAGAAATAGGTCCTTTATGTCACGGACTGGCTACCAGAGGGGGAGAGGTGGCAGAGGAAGCAGTCATCCAGAAAGTTCCGTAGGACTAAACTCTCACTGAGGAAGCGCTCGTGCCTCCGCTGGAAGGTACAGACTTCTGGATGCGGCGATCTTCTCTGATTCTCTGTGACTGGCACTGGGAAAGCCATAGAGGAACATGGGACGGACTCGATCACCAAACACAGTTCATAACCGACACCTGTTAGCTAGCATTCTGGCAAACGACCACGCCGACTGATGAAGGTGTCCTATTTCCTGGGCATTGTGGGGGGACGTAGGTCAAGTACAGCTTAGAATACAGGACACAAATACAAGAAGGAAAAGCCCTTGAAAGGTTTGGATGGATAAGAGAAAAAAAGGTATTTGCGTGCTTAATACATGATGGGCGCTTGGTGTTAAATGCTGACAGATAATCTAGGTTACATATTCACTGCACAGACAGCTTTTTAGCTAGATTAACTAGCAAAAAAACAAGAGAAGGTTCAAATAACTAAACTCAGAAATGCAAAGAGAAGACATTAATAGCAGGGCCACGGGGGCGGGGAAAGGTTTTAGGAGAATCATGTAAACAAGTGTACGGCAACAAACTCAATAACCTAGAGAAAATGGATACGTTGCTAGAAACATACACTTTACCAAGGTCAAATCAAGGAAGGGAAAGCCTGATCAGATCTAAAATAGTAAGGATACTGGTTCAGGAACCGCAGAACTCCCAGCAAGGAAAAGAACCATCCCTGGAGAAGTCTACCAAACAGTTACAGAGAAACTGACCCCAATACTCCTCAAACTCTCCCAAAACATACACTCATTCTAGGAGACCTACACGACGCTCATGGGAAAACCAGCCAGAAATACCACAAGAAAAGTATGCATTGCTATCTGTAATGGATACTGACGAAGAAATACTCAACAAAAGACCAGCAAACCGATTTCAGCAGCATATTAAAAGAATTCTACACGATGGCGAAGTGGGGCTTATTCCTGAAATACAAGGATAGTCCACACACAAATCAATGTGATACATCATATTAACAGAATAACGCACAATATCAATTGATTAGGAAAAAGCTTTTGGCAAAAGTCAATACCTTTTCATCATATGAACACTCAAAATGGGAAAAAGAAAACGAGGCACAATAAAACTACCTCAACACATCAAAGGTCTTATATGAAGAGCTCACAGCTAACATCATACTTAATAAAAAGAAAGGATGAAAGCGGTTCCTCTGAGATCACGAACAAGATAACGGTGCTTTCTGTTGTCACTCTATGCACAGAACTAGAAATCCTAGCCAGAGCCATCAGGCAAGAGAAAGAAACAAGAGGCATCCAAATTGTGAAGGAAAAAGCAAAGTTATCCTCTATTCACAGATGGCTGATCTTGTTTTTGTAAAAAACACGAAAGATCCAAACACACAAAAACTGTTACAACTAATAAACAAATTCAGCAACATGCAGGATACAAAAGTCAGCCTGTAAAAATCAGCTGCATTCCTATATAGTAACTGTGAACAATCTGAAAAGAAAGTTGAAACAATTCTCTTTGTAATCCATCAAAAAAGAAGATAGTTTTTAAGACAGTAAAAGACCTGTACGTTGAAACTATAAATCACTGCTGAAAAAAAAATTAAAGACACAAATAAGAGCAAAGACATCCCATGTTCATGGAGTGGAAAGTCTGATATTGTTAAAATGTCCACACTACCCAAAGCAATAGACAGATTAAGAGCAATCAGTACCAAAATCCTACTGACATTTTTTGCATACATACAGAAATCCATCTTAAAATTTATGTCGACCTTCAAGGACTCTTAATAGGCATAAAAATATTGAGAAGGAAGGGGCGCCTGGGTGGCTCAGATGGTGGAGTGTGCAACTTCAGCTCAGGTCATGGTCTCATGGTTCATGAGCTGTGCTGACAGCTCGGAGCCGGGAGCCTGCTTTGGATCCTCTGTCTTCCTGTCTCTCTGCCTTTCCCTCCCGTGGTCACACTCCATCTTTCTCTCTCTCTTAACAATATATAAATGGGGGCGCCTGGGTGGCTCAGTTGGTTAAGCCTCTGACTTCGGCTCAGGTCAGATCTCACGCTCGTGGGTTCGAGCCCCGCGTCGGGCTCTGTGCTGACAGCTAGTTCAGAGCCTGGAGCCTGCTTCCGGTTCTGTGTCTCCTTCTCTCTCTGCCCCTCCCCCTCTCATGCTCTGTCTCTCTCTCTATCAAAAATAAATAAAACATTAAAATAAATAAATAAATAAATGTTAGGAAAAATAAAAATTCAAAAAAATATTGAAAAGAAAAATAAAAGTCGGAGGTCTTACGTTTCTTGATTTGAGAACGTCAAGTCAGAGCCACTGAAGGAAAGTGGTGCTGGCCTGCAGACCCACCAGGAGAGGAGGAGGCACAGAAGGAAATCCTCGCGCGGGTGCCTGAATGATCTTCAACAAGATGTCAAGACCATTCGTTAGAGAAGAAAGGGGAGTCACTTCGACAAAGTCTCACCAAACTGGGAACACGGGATGTCCACGTGCAAAAGAATGAAGTCACACCCTTATCCTACATGGAAGATCCACTCAAAATTAATTAAGACCTAAAGTAGAGAAGTCTTAGAAGAAAACAGGGGAATGCTTTACGAAATTGGATTTTATGTCTCGGACAGGACACCAAAACCACAGGCAGGGAGAGCAAACACCGGAAAATGGGACTGCGTCGGTCGTAAAGCATTCTGCACATCAGGGGCGCCCGGTGGCTCTGTCGGCTAAGCGCTGACGTCAGCTCCCATCCTGATCTCACTGCTCGCGCGCTCAAGTCCCGAGTCGGGCTCTGCACAGCTCAGAGCCTGGAGCCTGCTTCAGATTCTGTGTCTCCCTGTGTCTCTGCGCCTTCCCCGCTCACACTGTGTGTCTCTCTCTCAAAAGTAAACAAACATTTAAAACAAACCAACTTCTGCACATCAAAAGACCCAATCAGGACAGCCTATGAATCGGAAACACGAGTATTTGTAAACCACGTATCTGATAAGGAGTTTAAACGGAATACAGAAAGAACTCATACGACTTAACGACAACCCGAAACCAACCCTATTTTACAAATAGGGAAAAGACTACCCCGACATTCCCCCATGGAGGACCCAGAAACAGGCAAAGGCATGTGACCTAACGCAGCCCCTCCCTCATCCTTAGAGGCATAGAACTCGAAAGGACAATGACTCGTCACATTCACCGTTCGTAGAATGGCTACTCACAGACCCCAGGGGTTTGTGGGGACTCGGTGGATGGGGGGGGACGCAGATTCTGTTTTGCAAGATGAAGAAGTTTCAGAGACGCACGGTGGGGTCCTATTTAACTCCAAGTCCCCAATGGACACTTAACAGATGGACGGGATGGTATGTTTTATCCTGTGAGTTTCATCAGGATTAACACAAATTCACCGGAGGGTCGGATGTGAGTGTGAGCCAACCCACCCCACGTGGCTGCTAGGGGACACATCACTGGGATTCGCACGGCCTCGACGGCATATTCTCCAGGTCCAGGAAATAAGTCAATTTGCACTTTGGGATATATGCATAAATATTAAAAACAAAATATAAATCCAAAACTTAAAATTAAGAATTACTGCTGGAAGTACATTTTTTTTTTCTTCTCTTCCATGAGGTCTTCCAAAGACAGTGTTCACCTTTCTTTCTTTCATTTCTTAAAATGGGACTCCATTTTTAACTGTCTTTTGGCCCTGTAATCTAGAACATTCCTGACCTTCTCGCTTTTAGCAAAAAAACAGCAGACAATTCAGTTCTGATCGCTCTTTAGTTAACAAGCCCCAAGGGAGAAGGGTCATCTTTGCTTTCCAAGGAAAACAAGTAAAGAAAGAGGCAAAGGGCACACACACAGACCTGCTGGAAATGAATTTTGGCTTTAACTTAAAAAAAGAATAGGCTTTTTTGGTAACAGTTAACTGGCTGTTTACCATCCATCTGCTGAAGTTTAATTATTCAGTGAAACGATGCTGTACCTGGTTTTGATCAGGAAAAGGCAAAACCACCCATTAAACTTGGAAGCAATTCTGTCTTGAGTATAATCTCTAGATCACACTGAAACACAGGCTCCTGGGTGTCTCAGTCAGTTGACTGTCACTCTTTTGGGTCAGGTCATGATCTCCTGCATCATGGGTTCAAGCCCTGCGTCAGGTTCTGTGCTGACAGCTCGGAGCCTGGAGCCTGCTTGGGATTCTGTGTCTCCCCCTCTCTCTGACCCTCCCCTGCTCGTGCTAGGTCTCTCGCTCTCCCTCAAAAATAAACATTATTAAAAAAAAAGAAAAATACCGTTGATGTGATTTTTGACCCCCGGGAGCTCGGGAAGGAGAGGTCCGTTATTTTTACAAAGCCCCTGAAAAGACAAGCTGGAATCATACCATGTGGCTGAGCAAACGGTGTCTGGAGGCCCTGAGCCTCAAAGGGGAAGAGACGGTTAGGGAAGTACAGAGACAGAACAAGTCCCCAAGCACGCCCTGCACCGGCCGCGGCCGTGATGGCCGCACTGGGGATGCGCACACGTCCGACCCGGGACCCTGCGAGCTCGGTACCTGGCATCAGCCCGGCCGTGCCGAAGACCTCCTGCAGCTTGGTCTGGCTCTCCTCCAGCAGCTCCTCTTTGGTCATCGGGAGCTGCAGCACGTCGATGATGATCTGCGCCGCCTCCAGCGCCTTCTTGCCCATGACGAGGGACTTGACTTCCCAGCTGTACGTCTTCCCGTAGCGGCCACATATGTCCTGGAACACCTGGGAGTAGAGGCGCTCGGTATCTGCAGAGACAGAGACGGCGGTGCTCAGGGCCGGGCTGCGCTGGCCCGGGGCGCCTAGGGGAGGAGCATGCAGGGTGCACGGATGTCACAGGCGTGATGCAGGGTGGAAATGGGGGAGGGACAGCAGTCGTCCGTCCTGAGCACCGGCCGGGGCTGCGCTGGCCCGGGGCGTCTAGATGAGCACGCGGGGTGCACGGACGTCACAGGCGTGATGCAGAGTGGATATGGGGGAGGGACACCGGCCGTCCTGAGCCCCGGCCGGGCTGCCTGCTGCCTCTGTGCTCCAGTGTCTGTGTGGCTGTGATCTGGGAGGGGAAAACTTGGGGACGGGACGAAATCCTGTTTGAGGTTAGACCGTGTGGGACGCAAGTCTGTGCGTGCTGGAGTCGCAATGTGCACACAGTGTGGGGACCTCCGTGTGCCGGCGCGTGACAGCATCACCCGGTAGGGAAGCAGCCCGCGGACAGCAGCATGAGGTCTGGGGGACGGCCCTCTGCAGCCTGGGGACACGGGCAGGCCCCGGTGTCTGTCCTCAGTGCAGGGCGCCTGGCCGCGGGCGCTGCGGAGAAGTCCTGCGTGAGGACAGAGCGGCTGGTTTGGGCCGTGTTCGTGCTCCGCACTGACGCTGCACCTCACGGCCCGTGACGGGGTCCTTCCCAGGGCACACACGTCCGTGACACCAGTGGGATGCTACACGTCAACTCTGTTCCGACGGCGCACAGTCAGGTGGCACAGGCAACGGGCTCAGTCCCCAAGTGCACAGAGACCTGGGCTCCCATCAGTCCGACCGGCCATCCCCAGAAAGGTTAACCAGCGCGGGTGAGGACGCGCAGAAAAGACAACCCTGGTGCGCTGCTCCGGGTGGGAACGCGAGCCGGTGCCACTGCTGTGGATAGCAGTGTGGAGGCTCCTGGAAAAGAACACTGTCTACACCACCCAGCAGTCCCGCCTGGGGGTGTTAGTCCGAAGGGTACTGAAACACTAATGCGAAAAGACATCTGAACCCCCACGTTCACGGCAACAATATTTACAATAGTCAGGATCCAGAAGCAGCCTAAGTGCCCGTGGGCACATGGGTGGGTGAAGACGTCTTGGCCATCAAAAAAAAAAAAAAAGAATGAGAAGAAGGAAGGGGGAGGGGGGAGGAGGAGAGGGGAAGGAGAGAGGGAGAGAGAGGAGGAGGAGGAGGAGGAGGAAGAGGAGAAATGACCAGAAGGAGCAGGAGAAGGGGCTCAGTCGGTCAAGAGTCTGCATTCAGCTCAGGTCATGATCTCCGGGTTTGTGTGTCTGAGCATCAGGCTCTGTGCTGACAGCTCAGAGCCTGGAGCTTCTTTGGATGCTGTGTCTCCCTCTTTCTCTGCGCCTCCCCTGCTCAACCTTTGTGTCTCAAAAACAATTAAACATAAAAAAGAAATGAAAGAACAAACACCCTCGAGAGTTCTCATCAGTTAGGATGTTTCGAGGGCTTCAGAGGCTCAGTGCGTGCACCGGGGAGCAGAGCCCAGGACAGGTTTCCCACTGTTTCCGGAGGCTGCATCGTGTGCGGTGACAGGTCAGACCGGGAATTGGATCCCAGGAGACTTTCCGCCAGCACAGCCTCAGACAACGGAGTTAGCATCCCGGGGCCTTGGTGGGTTAACAAGCATCGAACCGTATGACTGGAAATAATTATAGTACTACCACCGATACATGTGTACAGGAAATTAGACACAGTGTGATAAATGGTTCTTGCTATATTTATACTTATTTACACTTATGTCCCTATATATCAAATACATACACAGCGTTAATAGTAGTGATACTGGGGCGCCCGGGGGGCTCAGTCGGTTAAGCGTC
>PISW01007760.1:0-84397 GCA_004023785.1 Mungos mungo
GAGCCCTCAAATGGACACAAAATGTTGGTGGCCTTGTCACCACTAGACTGGTGCTCCCTGACAGTCCTGATGAGGAGCTAGAGTCCCACTGGATGGTTTGGTCTGCGTGGCCTCAAAAGAATGAGCCCCGGGAGGGGGAGCTCGTGACTTTGCCTCAGCTGGCACCTCTCGGCCCAGACTTCAAACAAGTCCCTGTGGCTCCTGGAATAATCATTCACGTGGGATAAAAAACCAAACAGTGCCTCCTTCTCATCGAAAGCAGTGGAGGAGGAAAGGATGGAGGTGCAGCCTCTCATCCATTCATTCATTTACTCACTTTTTCATTGTTCATTGCGCCAGATCTATGGAATGCCCCTTGGGTATCCTCTAATGTGTACCATGGACTTTTAAATCAGACAAGATCTGCAGTCACAATAAATCATTGTAGCAGAATCAGGTCTCTAGTTTGAAGATGCGTTCTGAGCTGAGTTTCTCTGCATGAGAATGGGGTGTCAGATGCCTTCTTGCCTGGGCTTCTGGGGGAATAGCGTGATGAAGAAAGGCACAGGAGAGGGCATTCCAGGCCGGATCTGGTACTGTGGACCTGACCCTCTGCAGCGGGTGCACCATCAGGCACAGCTGGGTTGCAGGACACATGTAGGAAGGAGAGTGAGGGGAGGGGAGGGGGTGCGGAGAGGCGGAGGCCGAGCATAAAGCGTCTTGTCTTTATCCAGAAGGTGGGGAAGAGGGCATGCCTCGTGTATTTGAGGGACAGTAAGGAGACAGAGGTCTGTGACTTGGTGGCTGTTTGCACATAGATGTGGAAGTTAGTGGGTTGGGAAAATGGCAGAGCAGGGGAGAGTCCCAGGCTTCTGGCTTGAGCAAATGAGTTGATGGTGGTACCTGTAATTTTAGTCAT
Source organism: Mungos mungo (assembly GCA_004023785.1). NCBI lineage: Eukaryota > Metazoa > Chordata > Mammalia > Carnivora > Herpestidae > Mungos > Mungos mungo. The sequence continues at coordinate 899 of PISW01007760.1, forward strand.
GGGATCCGTGTGTGATTTCTCGCATGTCATGTGCAATATGGCCAGCCTTCTCGGCTTAGCTGTCTTAAAGCAAGGTACATTTTTTTGTTCTTGGTACTGTACCAGAGAGCACCTGCTGTAGGCATTCTGCAGGAAGTTCGGCAGTGAATTTGTAAGTCCCTGTCTTACACACACGTACACAGCAGGGTTATTTGGAAATTTACCAGCTTGCCTTGTGTATTAAGAAGAAATGTAGCATAGCAGATTTGCTGCCTCATAGGTGTGTGACCTGCATGGGCTGTTTCACTTCTCTGTGGATCAGTTCCGCCACCTGGGAACTGAGGATAATAGAATGTACAGAAGAGTTTGTTTCCAAGGCATGTTTAAGAACTTTCTGTAACCTCTAGAATCAGCTGTGAACCCTTACCGCTCTTAAGAATAAAGTAAAAGTTGGAATATTCTACCTCAGACATGTTGAGTTTGAGATGCACGTTGAGAAGTCTACACGGAGAGGTCCTGAAAGTAGCCAGGAGCTTTGAGAGAAGTCACAGCAGCTTTCTGAGCCGGAGGTGGAGGTCTGACGGTCTTGTCAATGTGTGCTGTAGAGGAAGACTTTGGTTTGAGTGACCCGAGCTACATCAGAGGAGACGCCTGAGGAGGAGTGGGGTGAGTAGGAAGACAACAGTGAGAAAACGGTATCATAAAAGCTGCAGAAGAAGAGAACTCCAAGAAAGAATAAGTATTAAATATGGCCAAGAAATTAAGTGACCGTGTCCTCTGGACTCACTGGTACAAAGTCAGCCTGGGGCTTTGTCACAGCTGCCTCATTCAGTAGTGGGAACGGAGCCCTGTAACAGGTTGAGGAAGTAGAGATTTCACATGGTGAGTGCTTTCAAGAAGCTGACCACACAGTGATAGGGCCTTGGGCTTTTCGGTGCGCTCGTTATCTGAGAAGATGGAGAGCACAGATATCACGGAGCCCCCAGAACTAGCTCTGTGATTACCTCATACCCGGTACCTCCATCCTCCCCTTGAGGTAGACCTTGAGTCCCAGTCTCCCACCCACAATAAATCACTCTAAGTTTGTGCCGTTGCTTCCTGTGCCGTGGTGCATCCGTGAATACCAATTTCTAAATAAGATCATGTTGCGTCCAAGCTAACATTTCAGTCAGGGTGATATTCAGGGTTTCTAAGTGAACTTTAAAGTCAAACAGGAAAGCAGCATTCGCTATCTAACTGACTTGACAAGAGAAAAACGCCATGTTGGCTGAACTGTTGGTCGAACTGAGTTCTGGTTAATTACACGTGGGCCCTGTGATGAGCGTCATCCTGTGTTTTAAAGGGGAAGCACAAGCCTGCCGACTTCCAGATGACAGTTTCCAGTTGAGGAGGCAGGAGTTTTTCAGGTACCTCAAATGTGTGGCGTTTCTATTTTATTCTCTTTGCCTCGTTGGACTAGTCTTATACCTAAAATTAGCATCAGTTTTCGATGTGGATTAATCAAACCTAAATGAAGATTTGTACGTAGACATCAAAAGCCATTTTGGACTTGGCGGCTTTGAGGCACAGCCAGTGTTCACTTGGCAGTGCTGTGGAGTGTTGTGTTTAACACTGAAAGCTGGCAGGTGCTATCAGGGAGTCCGTTCCAATGTATTTGAACTACCCAGAGGAAGAGGCAATGGACGCCACTGCCGTTGCGTGTTCATTAATGTCTGGTAGTCACTAATGCCCCAGGGTTTACTCTCAGACAAAATTATTATCGACTATTTTTGCAACTGAAATGATCTTTATTGGGTTTTTTTCTGGTAATAATAGGTGCAATTATAATTTTTTATAAAGGGGGAGATAGCAGAAAATGTAAGTGACCCATAATTCCTCTGCTCTTGGAGGTAGATAATTTATTTTCACAGTGTGTGCATGTGTGAACACATAAACATTCATTCACACATTCCCATCTCTCTTGTGTAGGCTGCTAGTGTTGATTCTGTTATATAGCCTATGTTTCCCCCTCCACTTAAGAATACATTGTAGATCATATTCTTACCATTATCTCATCATTTTTCAACAGCCATTGAATGGACACATGAGGATTTATGTAGCACCTGTTAATGGCCATTTAGATTATTCCTGTGTTTTCACAGTTAAACACACAACTGTGAAGATTACACTTGTGTGTACATTTTGGGGGCATGAATTTCATGGTTTTCTAAGGGCAAATATTTTTAGAATTCTACTTAGAGTTGGTGTGCCACAAAGGGTTTCTTTTTTTTTTTTTTTTTTTTTTAATATTTATCTTTGAAGGAGAGAGAGAGACAGAGCATGAGCGTGGGAGGGGCAGAGAGACGGAAACAGAATCTGAAGCAGGTTCCTGACTCCGAGCTGCCAGCACAGAGCCCAATGTGGGGCTCAAACTCAAAAACCATTGGATCATGACCTGAGCTGGAGTCGGACACTTAACTGACTGAGCCACCCAGGCGCTCCCCACCGCCCACCCCGCCAAGGGTTTCTTTTGGGCATATTGCCTGCCTGTCCTGAAAGATTCTATCAAGTTAGACTCCCACTTACAGTTTATGAGCATCTGTCTTTTCCCACACCTTATGACATTAAAAATAGTAAAACATTTAAGAAATCTTTGCCAATCTGGTGAGAAAAAAGCATTTGTTTCCTCCTCCTTCTTTTAATTGTGTATTTCTTTTTTTTTTTTCATTGCTAGTGAGGCTAAAATACATATACACCTTGCAATTTTTATTTCTTTGAATTGCCAGTTCTTTCCCATTTTTCTATTCAGGTGTTTATTATCTCTTATGGATTTATTAAGGTTATTTACCCCTTAGTCACAAATACTACATATTTTCTCCAGGTTTTCATTATTATTGAGAATGAAAAATAACCCCAAAGGCGTGGGGAGGGTGAGGCAAAATTGACAAATTAGAGGCATGATGCTCATATCAAAGTTTTGTTTTTTTAGAACTTGGATCAATAGTGCTTAAAATGGGAAGGCATTGAGCAACTTTAGAACTCTCAGAAACCTTAGAAACTTTAGAACAATCAGAAACACGAGAAACTCCGCTGCCTGTCATGGCGGCAATGACCGCGGAGGCGCTGCCTCCCCTCAGATGAGGGGAGCGCTCTGGGTCACCAGTGGCTCCTCATGCTGAGGCCCTTGGTACCCAGTCTCCCTCCTGATGTGTGTGTTCACACCTCTCAGGAGGGGGGCCTGGCAGTTGTGACTTTATCAGACCCTAGACGAGGGTGCGTTGAAAAGAATGAAAACTAAGACTATTCAATCTTAACTGCCTATAGATCATCTTCTCTCAACCCCCCACCCTTTCAAGTGGGAACTAGAATCCTAGAGACTAAAGTCATTTGCATAGGTCACTTCTACTCAGGAATCCTAAATGCCATCCATATGTGGAACTAAGTATAGTTTCGTCTCTCTGGAGAACTTCTCTCATGTTAGTCATCCCAGATCCTATTTTTTTAAACATGTAAATTTGCGGGTGGCATTAGGAGGGAATGGTAATTGATGAGTGTGAGTGCCTGTGTGTGTGTGTGTACATATGTGTGTGTGTTTTAGGTACTCCTGACCCCATGAGAATTACATTCAGTGAGTGACTTATTGGCCCTGTGTTTAAACATTTAACTCTTATGCATCAAAATAGTTTTGTTAGCCTTAGAGCAGGTAGGAATCTAGACTTGTCCAGTACGATAGCCAGTACTCACATGTGGCTACTTGAAATACAGCTATTCCAAATTGAGATGCACTCTAAGTATAAAATAACATGCTGGATTCTGAATATGTTGGGAAAAAAATGTAAACTAAAGCTAGAGTTGGGTCTAGAGATGAATTCTTTTGATTCCTACTAACCTTCCCATTTAAGGAAAACACAAAATACTTAGTCTGTTCAGATATGCTTTCAAAGGTTTTTTTCCCTAAAAGATAAGGGGTTTGATACTAATTTTTTAATTGCAAGTTTTATTTGATGCTCCAGAGAAATGTTTTCTCATCTCCTTATCTTAGGAACCTGATATTGATACAGGCCTGGCTAGAATGCAGTATACCGAGTGTGACCTTTCTCTAGTCCGCTTGGTATTTAAACAAAGCTTTAAGATTTTGTAAAATGTTTTCATATCAAGTTACCACAAGATTTAAACCTAGCGGAGTGAACCAGAAGACTACTCCAGCTATAGGGCCAAATACGAACTACTCTTGGAAATCTTTGTCGGAGCTTCAAAGATTTGGGCAAACCATTTTTTAAGGAAGGCAGAATCCTCCTAGGATATTATAGATGTATTTATTTAACAAAAGAGAACAGAAAAATGAAACCTAAAACTTTCCACTTAAGTCAGAAATGAAAGTGACGGGGAAGTCCAGCACTAGTGTTTTCTTCCCAGCGATCAGATCCAGTTCTGTTCGTTTTCTCCCTTCCAAACCCCTGTTCGTCGGGGTTTTGCAGGTCCATCCCTGTTACATTCCCTCATGGATCCATTAATGGGCACCATTGTGAAAGGGCCATGTTGGAAGCACTATTGTAGTTGTTGTGAGAAGGAGGTAAAAGCATAGGAACACAAATGCTAATAATGTACAGAGTTAAAAATAGTGTTTTAAAGGCTATGAAAGTTGACCAGAGAACAGTTTCTGATTGGCATTTCTGAGAAGACCTCCCCAAAGAGGCAGCAGGGAAGCCGCTCTGTGCAGAGTGCTCCGGAGGGAGCACATAGGGATGTGAGCAGAGGGCAAAGAGTGTGTGGAGAAGCAATGGGACGGCGTCAGGAAAAGCAAATCCTACACGTGGGTATGCGTTGAACTCTCCGCAGGGCTTGGAAGACTTGTCAACGGCAAATTGCGGATGGGAGGTCCTGACCTTACGTGTCAGTACCGTAGTTTAGACCCTGCTGTGTAGGTCATTTGCACAGGGTGCGTGAGTAGGGGAAGGGCATTTTCTGCACTGTTCTTCAGGAAGGTCAAATCCATCAGTAGAGCGTGGGATTGATTGAAAGCATGCAGATTAGATGAAGTGTCCTATAAGGGAACGATTAGACTGGTTCAGGCAATTAACAGTGAAACCGACACCTCTGTCCTCAAGAGTAGAACAGAATTTAATTTGGAAGCAAACCCTACAACACTTGAAATATCGTATATGAATATCTATAAAAACAATATCATTCATAGGTTGCCTGCTCTGTGCCCAGCTTTGTTTGAGAACTTTGCCATTTATTATTTCAGTTCTCACAGCCATTCAAGGTGTCGGTGAGGACACAGAGGCCTGGAGAGGTTAAGTGTCTCACCCAAATCACAGAGCTGGTGAGTGACAGAGCTTGGCTGACCCACGGTCAATGTGAATCCCACGCCACGCTGCTTTGAAGTAGGCTTCATGACGGGGATCTTTCAAATAACTGGCTCCCACCAATGTACTTGAAACATGATTCACTTTAGCAGAATTTTGTACAAAAGGTCTTTGAGGTTGCAGCTATGATACAAAGCTAAATGAACACGTAAAACCGTATTTTGTAAAATAATCCTGTTTAAAAATGAGGCAAAATTGATGTTTTCACTTGACACAGGATATTCTGAAATTACTGTGTGGTAATAATTCTTTAAGAGGGACTTGAATGTGTAAAGTGTAAAGATTCTAATAGAAACAGCACTGTTGGTTTTACAGGCACCTGGGTGGCTCAGTCGGTTAAATATCTGACTCTTGCTCTTGACTCTGGTCATGATCTCACTATTTGTGAGTTAAAGAGCATGGGATTCTGTCTCTCTCTCTCTCTCTCTGCCCCTCCCCTGCTTGTGCTCTCTCTCTCTCTCTCTCTCTCTCCAAAAATAAGCAAACGTTAAAAAAATTTACTGTTAGCTTTAAAGAAAACTCAATTAACTGGCCTGCTGGCATCACTATCATCACTCCCTTAGTCTCCTCAAAGGTAAGGGAGTTTAACTGGCTTAAAGCCTAAAGAGATCTTGGCCGTGGACAGTGTGGAAGGAAGAGTCTTTAAATTTTGGGAAGCTATCAAGCTCATGGTGGCCAGACCACAATTTTCCACAATTCCGGTTTTCACCTGAAAGCTTGAATTTTATCACTGGCCACAAGTATTGTCCACTGTTTTCCTTGAAATGATAGGCTCACCTCATTTTCAAGAAAGTGCCTGCCAAATTGAATAACATCATTTGTTCGTCAGTAATTCTTAAATAAAGAAGGTGGTTATGAAAACGCAGCCTCTTCAGTTCACAGTCCAAGCCTGATTTATTTTCTCTAGACATCTGTTGTCCTTCTGTATGCAGCAGGAGTGTTCTGTGCCCGTCTCATTCCATAGAATGTTAAAACGACATGAACTCAACAGTTGAGATGCAAGACAGTAATTTTCTGTGTTTCATCAAGGACATCCTTAAGTGAAGCTGCCTGCTGCCTTGCCACCTTCGTTTCTGCGTCACTGTGAATGTACGGTGGTAACAAACAGTGACGTCGGTACAATATGGTGCCACTGCTTTGACTTGTGTGTCACGATGTCAGCAGGGTTACTCACCCGTGTGGCACTGTCAGTGAAAATGTCTGGTCCCTGGAAATGACAACCAATATCCTAGTGTAATTATGAAATAGCTTTGACTTCTTGACCCCCTGAAAACGTCTCTCCCTCAGGTCTACAGACTTGGAGAACTGGGCGGTCTGTATAGAGTGGTGGTCCCAACACGGTAAGCGTTGGCTGTTCCCTAGTTAACCAAATAGAAACTTCTCCTACTTGCTCTTTTGGCTCTAGGACCCCTCTTAGAATGAAAATTCTGTTTAAATATTAAAATCACATGTTCAAATTAAAGACCAAAGAAGACAGTTTAGCACTAGAAGTAACTGAATCCACAAACTGTTGTGTTTAAAGCTGAATGTTACACTTGAGTGCATGGACCGCATTTTTATTTGGGAAAGAGTTGGATTATCTCTTACATAAATATTTTGTTCATGTTTTCAAGATCTCTGGCTATACTCCTGCTCTGTTATAATTGAATCTTAATCCGAAGCTAAATGTTACGGATCTTGCATTATTTTAATTATTTTGGGTAAAAACCACGTTTTTGCATTTTTACTGAGAATCCCCTTCGGATGAGTACTTTACCACTTACAGGTGGGATTTCTAGGGGTTTGGGTCAAGTACTTTTTCACAGGTGCACCTTTGCAGCTTACTCAATCCTTTTCTGGAGTAGAGCATGCTCAAGTTTGAGACCCTGTGTGAGCCCCTGTCTCTGGAAACTCTGAGGTGTGCTTTTCAGAGGCAGTGATCAAACCCCTGTGCTTGAGTTTGATTTCCCACTGCTCATCAGGCACATTAAGCTAAATTTGAGTGTTCAGAACCCTCTGTGAGGACTTAAGGTGGAGTAGGTAACTGTATATTCCCTTGAAGAATTTGGATAGAGAGTTGGATCTGTGATTAGATGAGACAGCCACCTTGACCTATTCCTACACTGGCCAAAAGATGGGGACACAGGCTAGGGAATGGCGCTGTAGTAGTTAGTAATGTTCACGGACATGGTATATTCTGGGGGTGGGAAACTGAAGCATGGAAACAGTGGTTTGGGCTTCTGTTTTTGTTTACTTGACCAAAACCCTAACACATAATGTATAATCCATATACGTCACAGCTTTGATCTTATCCAAACTCAAGGTGACCATTACAATGTTGCCAAAAGGGAAGAAGCTAGTAATTAGCGCCAGTAATTAATGACTCTCAATTTGTATTGACAAAATAAGATGTCACAGATAACTCCCAATTCCAGTGTGATTGGTATTTTTATCTATTTCCTCTCCTGAGCCCTCAAGTTTCTGTTCATAATACTAACCTAAAAAAGGATGACTTGGTGTTTTCTCCATTGATTCCCACCCCACCCCACCCCCCTGGAATCAAGCGAAGTCCTAATGAGTAATGAAATAGCCAAAAGCATACAACAGGTGGGAGATAATGAATTTGATTAATCAGTCTATCCTCAAGAGGCTAGAATAATATCTAAGATAAATCCCAATAGTGGGGAGTTTTTCCATTAAAACAAGACTTAATTTTACATCACCTACAATTTGCCAAAACTTTCAACCAAGCTGAAGTAGAAAGTGAAAAACTACCTTCTCAAAACTTTCTCTCGGGACTAATGCACCATCCTTACATTTTGTCTATCTCCCTGTCCACTCCTTTTTTAGTCTTCTCTTCTGTCTACCCACCCCTTTGATTACGGGCTTCCCAGCCTCCTGTCTCTCACTTTCCTTAAACTTGCAAAGACTAGTTCACCTGCCAGTTTTACTAACCCTTTGTGCCAACCTAAAGATCCATATCTGTGGTCCTAAGACCTCACCCGGGCTTTATGCCTTCTTTCCCTGCTTTTGAGGTCCCAGACTCCAGACCCAGTAGTGCTCTCCGGTACTTTCTTCCCAGTCACCACCCCCTGATTGTTCTTCAGCAGCAATACCCGTCTGTTCCTCACTTGGTTTCTGCGGCACTCACTCACGCCTGAGTCCTTGTCATCCAGCCAGCAGACCTGGCCTTCCTGTCTCTCTCTTCCCCGCCTGTAGTCCGGTCATCACACTGAAACTGCAGCGAGGTTTTCAGAACCTAAATCAGGCCATGTCCAACCTTCCTCAAAACCAGCCACCGCCTCTCCTGGGCATGTCCTGCCCTGTGGGAACTCGCCACCCACCCCTGGCTCTGACCTGTCTTCCACCTCTTGCTCTCTACTCCGGCTCATCGCCGCACACGGATAGCTGCTCTTTCATCTGAACATGCTTCCGGAATTCATTCTTTTTTTGTCACATCCTTTGTACTTGTCAGTTGAGTATTAAAGACTAGACCGAATACTTTTTTTTTTTTTTACCTGACCTTCCATTACTCACTGTAATACTCCTTATTCCCAGTAATGTCCATTTCTTCACGGTCCTGTTCCTCATTCATTCTCAGTCCCTTTTATGCCCCCTTACTCTTCATACGCCCCCGAACACCCAGCTCACCGGCTCATTTCCAGCCTCTTTCCCCATCCCTTTCTCCCACCTGAAGCACCTTGTCCGTTCATTTCAAAAGAAGTCAGAACGGACTTTGCGTCTCCTCCTTCCTTGAATCTAGCTTTGAAGACTACATCGGTTACTCCTTTTTGGATTTTTAATGTATGAATTACCTCTGTTTTATAATTAACTCTTTTTTGGTGTGTATTCTTAGTTGCCAGTTGTTTCCAGGTGCTCGTCAGTTCCCCACACATTGTAAGGTCCCCAATAGTCTTTCCTCCTGGTCTTCTGGTAATCATGCTCTTTATGGTAGAATTAGGTAGATCCTAACTGTTGGTTACTTGATTTGGAATTGGATGGGACGTTACATTTGTTTTCTCAAGTCTCTGTCTTTGGAATATTTAACTCTTATCTCTCTTTTTTCCTCCTAGACATGCATTTTCTAAACAACATTCAACTTTGTGAACCTGAAGAATTTTGACCATTCCAAGTCTTAATGCCACACCACTACTCCAGCGAATTTGTACTATGACTGGTAACCGTGACCAGGAGCCTGAAGAATTAAAATGCCAACAACCAAACCTTACCTTAACAGCTCCGGTCTATGCTGTTCCCTTGCATTTTAATACAATGTTTTGTTTTATAACCACTTCTAAATATTCTTGATGATGATTATTTTTTTTAATTAGGGAGTTTTGTTTTTGTTTCCCGTTTACTTTGTGTACAACTACCCGCTTTTTAATCACTCCTGTTGATCCAATGAGAGTGAACAAAGCCAGCCCCGGCTGGTGAGGTGTTTGTTCACTTGACCAGGTGCTGTTGTGTGGAAAGGAAACTCGGTGACTAATTTCAGTAGCGTCTTTCCTATCTTCCAGACTCTTCCCGTCGAAATCTCACAGTACATATCTACAGATTTTTCAGACTGCAGTCAATATCCTGTACGAGAAAACATTAATACAGATTAAAAGCATTTCTTACATCTTGAAAATTTTCTAATGTTTGAGAATTTCACTGGGGATATTTTTTATATTGAACCCCGTTGACTTTCCAGTCCTCTGACTTTGCGCTGAAGAGTCCAAAGTCAGAGAATGTCCAGACTGGAGAATCACAAAGAAGTTCACTGACCACGCACTGTGTTTAGAGACCCTGTCGCACCACAGTGCCAATGCTTCTCAGACACGTGCCCTTCGGCAGCATTCCAGAAACAGGAGGGGAGGAGGAGGAGAAAATCGTTGCTTCCCTTCTGCTAAGATATTCAGGCAGCTTAAAACCTTAGTGCTTTCTTTCTTAACATGTCCAAATTTCAATACTTTCCATTATTTGAACACACTTGTGTAGAACACTTGTTTTGTATTAAACCTCCTTGTCTACTTGTAAAACTGACCTTTTGTTACAGAGCAGGTGTATCTGTTTCAGATAGTTGGATGATTCACACAAGGTTGAGGACGCCGGGGAGAGGAGTACGGGCTGTGGTGGTGTTTTTGATGGTTGTGAGGAAGCTATACCATTTACCAGCGGACACCAGAGACCTGATAGGGACCTATTAACTGTATTGAACGTTTTTTTCCTTTGCTTTTGACCCTTTGTATAGTTACGATGCCAGATTAGATTTATAGCAGCTTCAAGTTGTATTAAATGATATTTTGCTTTCCGTAATACTGTTATAAAATAAAGTTTGTTTATTCTCTGAACTCGTTATTTCTCTTTTCTTTGAAAAAAATTTTTAATGTTTGTTTATTTTTTTGCATTTGTTTATTTTTGAGAGACAGAGAGCACGAGTGGTTTATTTTTGGGAGAAAGAGAGAGAGAACACGAGCAGGGAAGGGGCAGAGAGAGCCAGATACAGAGAATCCAAAGTAGGCTCCAGGCTCTGAGCTGTCAGCACAGAGCCTGCTGTTGGGCTTGAACTCACGAACCACGAGATCATGACCTGAACCAAAGTCAGATGCTTAACCAATTGAGCCACCCAGGTGCTCCAGTCACTTCTGTCTCTTTCTCTCTGTTTTTTTTTTTTTTAACATTTTTTAATGTTTACTTTTGACAGCGAGAGAGAGCACCCGCGGGCACGCAAGTGGGGGAGGGTGAGAGAGAGAGAGAGATGCAGAATCCGAAGCAGGCTCCAGACTCTGAGCTGTCAGCACAGAGCTGGACGTGGGGCTCGAACTCACAAACCGTGAGATCATGACCTGTGCCAAAGTCCCACGCTTAACTGAGCCACCCAGGCGCTCCTAGTCCCTTCTCTTTTTATAAGGGTTTAAAAAATAAACTGGAGTGTTATTTTCATTCAAAAGTCCTACTATGTTGTGAAACATAGCTTTTGTTGTTCAGATCTTTTATAATCTGCTGCTGCCGCCAGCATCACTGATTCGAAGTGGGTAACGCAGCATTGAAGATTTGGAAACCATTGTTTAGAGCGCCAGATCCCTCCTGCCTGCTTACACAATACACCCTAGTGTTTACAGATTCCCCAAAGGATAATTTTGCTTCTTTGTGTATTTCTTGTTTTGTGCTTAGAAAATATTTTAGCTGTACCATCTGAACCCTCTTCATGTTTTGCTCTCCCGTCCAATGGGCTTTAATGTATCAGGCGGGATGGGTTCTGCCAAGCAGCCGTGTCTGTGTTTAATTGGGGTGGTTCCTTGTGAAACTTTTGCCGAGATGCATTAAATGCTGAATTTTCTTCTAAACATTGAAAACATTCTACAGCAAATGACCAACAGGGTATATTCTGTTTTAACATGTAGAATTTCTCTCTCTAGTCATTTGAAGTGAGCGTGTTAAGTACAATTTGCATAACCATCTTATTTGAGATCTGTTCCCACAGAATTATCTCTCACCTTTTGAAAGGTCTTTCTCACTTCCTGCAGAATTATTACAGAAACAACTCTCTAAAGAAGCCAATCTCAGCAAGACAAGCCTTAGAAACATCATGGAACGAAATGTGGTTTTGTGAATGTATTTTGCATCAGAAAGCTTGCATTTATAATGTTCATATTTAAAGCGGAGGTTGGATTTACCAGAGTTTTTTGAGCACCATCTCTGTCCATACTTCCAGTGATAATTGCCCTGATAGGAAGTGTCTACAGCAGCGGCAGTGATTAGAATATGCAGTGTTTGAGTGAAGGCTTAGTTTTATTCAGCTGAGATTGGAAGGGCAGGGCTTGGGGTCCAGAGACTTCTAGAGCATCTGTGGGGCTTAACACCCAACGAGCGACTGGGAACAGTGTTAATAAGTAATGCCATGTGTAGTTGCAGCAGCAATGCTGCTGTTTTTAATATTTTGTATTTCTTAGAAAATATCTCTCAGGATATTATACTTTTTGTTTGTAAACTGAGCTTTCAAAACCCCAAATGGAATGTTAGAATGATAGAATAAGAAAGCAGATCAACAAGGTTCACTGAGGTGAGATGTCCAGGGGCTAAATGTTTATCTTGAAAACAATATAATTGTAAGGTGATAAGCAAGAATTCCTTTTAGTTACATGGGGTTTTTTGTAAGTAACATTTTGCATAAGTCTTATAGTTACCCAGTGTGGGATGCAGGAAACAGTGCGTTTTCCAGAGACCACAGCTGGATAAAACAAGGTTATTTTTTAGATGTGTAGAATTGACAGATGCTTGGTATTTCATTATCAAGAGTAGCTCCTGTTCTCCTTTATGGGATGTGCTCCTTGCATAGACCACAGTTCATGCAGTAACTATCACCGGGACTCCAACAATGAAACCGTGTAGCCATAACTACTGCCCACCATGGACTTCATTAAGTATTATTCCTTATTTATGGACACAATTATTTGATATCTGCAAACCTAATTGAGAATTCAGTTACAGGTAGGGAGGAGTGAGTTGTGGTTTAGATGAAACCAGATTGGTTATGAGTGGGTAATTGCTAAAGCCAGGTCTTGGTAAGTAAGGGTTTATTCCATTAAAATATTTACTAATAAAAGGCTTTTGAAAAAATACCCTAAAGCCCCATAATTTTTAAAGAAATTCTTCCTTCATTGTTAGAGAAGAATACATTGTTCTTCATTGTGTGGTGTCGCGGTCAGTTTCCACCTGTCTTCCATGTTTGCAGGTGAGTAGGGCATGTGAATATTACTGCTGAGACGGTAACGGTAGGGAATATTCCTTGGTTAATTTTACAGATGTCAAAATGGCCTTGGACAGATTCTTGCATGGACCTGTTCATGTACTTGCTGGGATTAGGCCATAGTGTGGCATTGGCTCCAGAAGAGAACATGGCCAGCTGGCAAATCCTATGTGCCACACTCCTGACCCTTGGCCACAGGGTCAAACTCACTGACCCTATGTATAGTTATGGTGCCAGATTAGATTTATAGCAGCCTCCGGTTGTATAAAATGATACTTTGCTTCCAACACCAAGGCCTCAGAATCCTGCAGATAGACCTTTGAATCCCCTGCTCAGTAACTGAACCATGTGACTTGAATCAAGGCACTTAAGTATCTCTAAGGTGAGAGTACTAATACATCTCAGTGCAGGGATATTACACAGGTTAGATGAAATAAAAATGTACACAGTGCCTGGGAGAGCTCCCAGGTCAATAATGTCCTCAAAAACATGACCACCATTGTGAGTAATGACAGCACTGTGCATGGGGAAGATCATGCCAGTCTGGGCTATGTCCTGAGAGCTCTTCCTAGAATTCTGTGTTATTAGAGGGTTAAGACATCTATTAAGGTTTTAGCTTTGGAGGTATGTGGACCTCACTTCCCGTCGGGGGTCTCTTAGGGTCTGCTGATCATCTACCACGTGGAGGCAGCTAGGGTTGCTGGGGTAAGAGGCTGGCGCAAATACTTGAACACTCTGGCTGCAAGGTTCCTCGCCACAGACCCCTGGACAGATTTCAAGGGGCTGAACTTTCCCCCAAATATATGCAAAATTGTGGGGAGATGCCTGTTTCTTAGGAATAAATCCCTGGCGCTCATCAAATTCTCAGAAGGCTTATTTATTATATAAATAAAAGCTTGGAACCTCTGGGAATGTGGGTTTAAATAATTAGAAAAACAACAGTGGAAAGAATATTTTAAATTGCCAATCTGTTTGGTGTTAATTATCAAAATACTTTGCATGTTTTCTGTTCTTTTTGTCACTCATTTGCCAGGGCAAATACCATTGTGTAAATTCTGATAAACTCAGACGTTTCTTCCGACGAGCACACTAATTATAAAGTCAGCAAGAATCGCAAGAGAATCTGTTCTAAAAATTGTTTTGAAAGTCAGAAAATTAACTTCCAAAATGTGTTTTAATAGTTATGAAATCTGGGGATGCCTAAGTGGCTCAATCAGTTAAACATCTAACTCTTGATCTCGGCTCAGGTCATGATCTCATAGTTCATGAGTTCAAGCCCCACGTCAGGCTCTGTGCCGGCAGCGTGGAGCCTATTTGGGATTTTGTCTCTGTTTCTCTCTCTGTCTTCCCCCCCAATAATTAAACTTAAAAAATAGTAATTATTTCTGATTTCAGAGACACAGTTTGGCCAAAGAACTTAAGATTTTCAAGGAAGAGTTATTTTTGATGTACAGGAGTGTTTGTTCTTGGTTTTCTAATGCTGTTAAATTACTCTGGAAAATACTAGAGGCTGTTACCTGGTCAGATAAATTACAAGTAAGTTTGCTTTTTAAAGTCGCAAATATACATTTCAGAGAACGTAACGTGTTCTTCCTTGCCCAATTTTCTGTGTTATCAATTTTTATAGGTTCAGGATGGAGAGGAATGGTCATGGATTTCAGTTTTCCTGCACTGTTAACAAGCGAGGTAGAAAGGTAGAGTTCACAGCTATATTAAAAAAAAATCTTTGGTTAATTTTCATTGACTAAATGACAACAGAGCATTATTTTATTGAAGGTCTCCTGTTGGGGAAACAATTGGGAATTCTTTCAGGTACCTGAACATTAGACATAAGAGAAGGAGCCATCGAGAGAGCCCCTGAGGCTTTGGAGCACAGGCTGGGACAGAGTGTAGGGTAATGGAAGGAGAAGGCAGCCGGCTCTGGGTGGCGGGAGCCATACAGAGCAGCCACGGGAGTCCAAGCCTGAGTAAGACCTTCAACTCTGGACTCTGTCTAGAGATCAAGGGCATGACTGCAGCTGACTGGCCATGTTCCGTGCAGGATTTCACGAATTGAGGAGCAGTACCTTCCAGCAGATTACAGCTGGGACTGGTCTTTCCATGGGAAGACGGTAACATGTTCCTCTTTCTCGTTACATGTAAAAAACATGAATCTGCTCCTTGGAAATTGCTCTCGACAGCAACGAAAGAAATAGGTCTGGCTTTAAACTCCCTGGTTAGGCTTATCCCTGGACACATGTACGTTTGGAGCTCCTGTGTTACTGCGGGAGCGGGCCTGCATTTCCCCTGCGAAGGCAGAGGCAGTGGACTGACACCCACCAGAGCCAAAAGTCAGCCTTCCCTCTGTTTCCAGAAGAGGACGGAGCCAACCCTGGTGGCCGAACCACAGATTTGGCTGGCAGCTGGGAATACGCTACATCCCTCACGCCGTCTGTGCAAGAAAGCATTTTTACATAATCTGATTTCCATCAGGGGCTAAAAAGAGATCCCTCCCAGAACTGATAGAATATTATTGTTCCTTCCATATGGCATGAACACTGTTATTTTAAATTACCTCCGTCTAAAAGCCCCAGCAGACATTTCCATTGTAATCAACTGCAATAAAACACAGAAATGAGTGTCTTCAAGCACTTGAGTTGCACATTATACAAGAAGTGCAAGTGCGTGTGAAGAATTTGGAGCGGGGAGGTGTGGGGAGCTAGGAAAACCAGCAGCAGTTGTGCATTCTTGCTTTTGGTCATTCACACAATCTGCTGTAAGATTGTATGTCGCTACAGAAGTTGGTGCATTTCTTCCAGGTGGCCCAACTCATTACATTTTATAAGGTTAGTCGCACTAATAGCTTGTTAGCTTCACACGCAACAATTGGAATATAACCGGACTCACACTTAGATCATGGGAAGCATCTTTTGTTGACGTGAACCAGAAAACTGTGGAGAGTACAACATTATCACAATCTGTTTTAACTACCACTTTCTTTTTAGTTATCTACAATGCCTCATTGGCCCCCCCCCCCAAGAAAAAGAATTATGCTAGTGAAATGTTGACTTCTTTCTGTATTTAGAAGTAGTTTCGTGATGTTTTGGTGTTAGAGGCAAATGCTTGAATTGTTCTCCATCGGAGTTACATGAAGGTTCTGTTCTTCCCTTTACCCAGCAGCACATTGCCCATATTTCCAAGTCATTTCTTGTTGAAGTCAGCATTCATGGGTGATCCGTACCAAGTATGGAGAGACTCTGCTTGTTTTGTGGGTTGTGACCAGATTGATGTGATTCGTGAAAGCAGCTGGGAAAGGGAGAGAAGCAAACTCGGCCGGAAATGATGTCTGAAAGAGCGCCATTTAAGAGTCATCACATGGTAAGCCGAGGAAGTGGGAACGCACGCAGAGGGAATCCACGGAGCTCCCAGGGCACTCGTCTTCTGCTATCCATTTGCTGTCTACCAGGATTTCCTCACCTGTAAATTCAGAATAATGTACACTTCTGTGGGATTATGTAATAGGGATGCTTAAGAATTTTATTTCAAGGGGCATTTGGCTAGCTCAGTCAGTAAAGTGAGTGACTCTTGATCTTGGGGTTGTAAGTTCGAGCCCCACATTGGGTGTAGAGATTACTTAAAATATTTTTCAAAAGAATTTTATTTTAAAAATAGTGTCCAACAAGGGCATCTGGGTGGTTCCGTTGGTTAAGCGTCTGACTTCGGCTCAGGTCATAATCTCGTGGTTCGTGGGTTCGGGCCCCATGTCAAGCTCTGTGCTGACTGCTCAGATCCTGGAACCTGCTTCACATTATGTGTCTCCCCTCTCTCTCTGTGCCTCCCACACTCATGCTCTCTCAAAAATAAATAAAAACATTTGAAAAAATTTTTAAAATAGTGTCCATCAGAGTAAACATAGTCTTATAAAAGGTAAAAACTTGCAAAGTGTCCAGTCCCCATCCAAGCAAATCTTATATTTTTTGTACTTTCTGATGAACTGCTCTTCGAGTCTCGTAGATGTCCCTCTGGATAACAGCTGCTGCTTTTCAATGTGGTCAAGAGCAAGCCTCTCAGTAGTCTTTCTATTTTTGCTGTTGTTCGAGTTTATTAACTTACGTTATTAGCTAAGCTGCTGACCGTTGCTTTCTGACCAGTAGAAATTCGCTGTACTTTAGTTATTGGTCAGTCCCCAAGTCACCTTCTCTTCGTTCTCTGGTACAGGGCAGAGCCAGCCCTGCGTTTGTTTTGGTGATGACTGGTAGTCTGTGACAGTTCTTCCTTAACTGAAAGGAAAGCCATCAGTTAGTACTTTGCGGACAGCTGAGTGCCTGCCATTGGACATGGACAGCTTACAGCAGATGTTGGCCAGCATTTCTGCGGGGTCCCCAAGGGCCAGGTCCCCACGGCAAGGCCTGCAACAGGACTTCATTTTACCCCCTCCCCAAACACTTCCAAAAGAAATGTAAATGTTTATTTTGAAAAAATGGTCCTGGTTGTGTTGGGCAAATTTCTCTTGGAATAATTGTTACCTACTACATATTTTTAACATATAGCAGATTAAGTGGTTGATTAAATGTATTAAGACTCCCTCATTCAATAAGCATTTATTAAGCATGTCTGTAGGCCCGGGGCTGGGGATACACGAATGAATAAGATAAGAGTTTCTCTCCCTACTCCTCCTTCCACCCCCCAAAATAATGTGTTTGGGCATTTATAATCCTTAGATATGTCAGATTAGTGTTCCCTCTCTTACCTTTTGGCATCCTTTCCTGAAAACTGACAGTTTCAGCTTTTACCACCCGCATACTCCTTAACCCCTTAAAATACAACTTCAGTTAAAGCTATTCCACTGAACTATTAAAACTCATCAACAAGGGGCGCCTGGGTAGCTCAGTCGGTTAAGCGTCCAACTCTGGCTCAGGTCATGATCTCCCAGTTCACAGGTTCAGGCCGCACATCGGGCTCAGTGCTGACAGCTCAGAGCCTGGAGCCTGCTTTGGATTCTGTGTCTCCCAGTCGCTCTGCTCCAACCCCGCTTGCTATCTCTCTCTCTCCCAAAAACAAATAAACATTAAAAAAAAAAACAACCAACAACTCAGCAATGATATCCCAATTACCAAATGTAGTGGCATTTTTCCAGCCCCAGCTTCCTTTCTGGTAGCGTTTGACACAATTCCCACCGTGTTCCAGTTATTTTCAACTTTTAGTTTTTATTCTGTGATCTCTTTTCTGTGTCCTCTTTTCTGATCCTGTAGCTTCAACTATGACCTCTCTGACAGTAACAAATTTGATCTTTAGCTTTGAAATTTCTCTTGAGATCCCAACAAGTATCACTCGGAGTCTTCCTGGTACATTAAAAACATACATCTCTCTACCTGACTGCTACTAAGAAACACAACTGAACCTGCTTTTGCTCTTAAAATTTGTATTTTCAGCATTGTAATAGATCATCCGAAGCCAGAGACCAGGAGCTTATAATCTTATGGGAGGTAGTACATGTTTATAGACTTGAGTCTGAAAATGTTCTCTTTGGCTCCCATGTCCAATCCAAGCAATTTGCCCCTTGCCGGACACTTCATATGCCACGTAGCCCGGGACACATGGGCTTTCCCTGAGCCGGGTTCCTCTAGGTCTCCATGACTGCTTGTCATCATAGTTGAGAGGCATTACACGTGCTCAGGACAAGGACAAGGCTGCATGAGCCTCGATATTTAATAGCTACTGTTTGTTGAGTACTTGTTACGTGTCAGACACTGTATGAAGCCCTTTGCATGTTTTATCATGTTTAATTCTTAATGGCATTATATTGTAGTCACTCTTGGCAGTCTGACTTGATGGAGGAGCAAACTGAGGCAGGGAGAAATCAAGAGGAAGCAATTTGCCTAAGATCCCAGAAGAGGGTAGATTCAGGATTCCATCCCAGGAAGTTGGATTCCAGAGCCACAATCTCAACTACTTGATTACACTGCCTCTCCACTGGATTATTGCTCATTCAAACGTGTTGCTTGAGATGGCCCATGGTTTAGATAATAAACTCACTGAAATGTGAGTAATTTCTTCCTTTATTTTATTTTATTACTATTTTTTTTATTTTAGAGAGAGAGAGCTAGTCTAGTAAGGGAGAGGGGTTGAGGAGTGAGAGAGAATCCCAAGTACGCTGCATGCTCAGCATGGAGCCCTACGTAGGGTTCAATCCCATGACCCTAGGATCATGACCTCAGCCAGAATCAAGAGTCAGAAGTTTAACTGACTGAGCCACCCTGGTGCCTCTCTTCCTTTTTATTTTATTGTTGTTTTTTAAATGTTTATTTATTTACTTCAAGGTAAATATTTATTTATTATTTACAGAGAGAGGGAGAGAGAGAATGTCAAGATTCTCAGGCCCTGCGCTCACAGTTCAGAGCCTGATTCAGGGTTCGATGTCATGAACCGTGAGATCATGACCTGAGCCAAAATCAAGAGTCAGACGCCCCTTCCTTTTTATTCCTAATTACTAAGGACTAACTGTGCACACGTGCTTTGAATGCGGAGCCAGGATACAAGGCGTAGAACTGAAAATGGGTGACCCGAATGGGTAGGAGTGGAGAACTGGAGGAAGCTCATCAGTCCACAAGGAGTTTCCTCTCCAGCACAGTGTCTGGCGCAAGGCACAGCACGGGGAGAGCAGGAGCAGTAATGCACCCTTCTGGAAGAGCTTGCCACCTGGCCATTGTTACAGTTAATCGGTTGTTGAGGAAAGTGCAGGGAGACACTGGATAGGTGAGATTGGCAGGTGGTCTTGAAAACACCTGAGTTTGTTAGTTGTGGAAATTCTGCAGGCAACAAGTTTTCCCCATTGGTCCACAGGTAAAGAAATGCAACCTCCTTGCCTCAGGGCTAAGGTTTTATGCTAAGGAATCACCAAAAGAATCATTCCTGGGTGGCTCAGTCTATTATAAGCATCAGACCTCAACTCAGGTCATGATCTCACAGCTTGTGGGCTCGAGACCTGAATGGGGCTCTGTTCTGACAGCTCAGATCCTGGAGCCTGCTTCAGATTCTGTGTCTCCCTCCCTCTCTGCCCCTGCCCTAATTGCACCCTTTCTCTCTCTCTCAAAAATAAATAAACATTAAAAAAAAATCACTCCTATTATATAAAGAGATCAACTCCTCTCAAGGCTTTTATAAAATCTTTGCCATGTTTAAAATTCTCCCACATTTGCCTTCCATATTGGAGGCAAGTCTATTTGCCTGGCCCAAAAGGTTCCATCCAAGCAACAGGTATCTATTGAACATGTCATCTGTGTTCAATACTCCAGAAGTTGTGTGTTGGCTGAGAAGGGTAACCCTGGAGTTGGCCAGCCAGGATTCAATTCCTGTCTCTACCACTTTCTAGGTGAGTGATTTGGGAAATTTAATTATTATAAGGTAATTTTAATAACAGCTATCATAGGGGCGCCTAGGTGGCTCAGTTGGTTAAGCGTCTGGCTTCCGGCTTTAGCTTAGGGCATGATCTCACAGTTCGTGGGTTCAAGCCCCGTATTGGGCTCTGGGCTGACAGCTAGTTCAGAGCCTGGAGCCTGTTTCGGATTCTGTGTCTCCCTCTCTCTCTCTGACCCTCCCCTGCTCGTGCTGTCTCTGTCTCTCAAAAATAAATAAAAAACATTTAAAAATTTAAAAAAAATAATAGCTATCATAATGACACGAACACTGCTTCTTGGAATTTATAAACTAGCAGGGGTAATAATGACTAACAGTTTTGAGAACAGGCATTGTTAAGAAACTTGTGTGTATGACCTCATTTAATCCCCGCAGCAATCATATAGCTCTGCTATTATTC
The DNA here is from genome assembly GCA_004023785.1 of Mungos mungo. Taxonomy (NCBI): domain Eukaryota; kingdom Metazoa; phylum Chordata; class Mammalia; order Carnivora; family Herpestidae; genus Mungos; species Mungos mungo. Next base: position 21,732 of record PISW01007760.1, read on the forward strand.
TATTTATTTCATTTTTGAGAGAGAGAGAGAGAGAGAGAGAGAGAGAGAGAGAGAGAGAGAGGATGCCAGTGGGGGAGAGGGGCAAGGAGAGAGAGAGAGAGAGAATCTTAAGCAGTCTCCGCGCACAGCAAGGAGCCTCATGCAGGACTCAATCCCACAGTCCTGGGATCATGACTTGAGCCAAAATCAAGAGTCAGATGCTCAGCTGACTGATCCACCAGCTGCCCCTCCCGCTATTAGTCTATTTTACAGATGAAGAAACTGAAGCTTCAAAAGGTTAGGTGGCCATTGTTACAGATACGGAATTTGGTCCTCATTTGGTTTGACCCTATAGTCTGAGCTCTTAACAACTTCAGAATACTAACCCTTAAATCATTCTGATTTTTCCAAATACTTACCTTTTTCCCTTTTGATTGCTGACTACTAAAACATATATATGAAGTTCAGTGAATGATGTCTAGCGACCTACACATTTTCAATATTTGAGTTGTCTTTGAATGTATGTTGCTGAAAGCCAGAATGTGATCATGTACTGGACCTTATTTGGATCTAACTCCATACGAAAACTCAAAGGCATTGAGTAGACACTTTTTAAAAAAATGATTATTTTTGGCAATATTGGTTATTTAGACAGCATGACAGCATTTTGTTCTTGATCAGGGTGATGGAATTTTGAGGGCAAAGAATGGCACTGAAAGTGCCCATTCCAGACTTAGGAATGTCTGGACTTGGGGAGATAAGATAATCCAAACTTCTACTAATGAAATGTTCACAGTAGTGGTTGATGAAAGGTTTGATGGATGGAAAGTTCAAGAGTCAGACCTCCACCTCAAGAGCTACTCCTCAAGGCAATTGACAGAGATTGAAGAGTGCAGGATGCTAGAGAATTTTCTTTCTTCCTTTGTGAGAAAATTGATGTTCTCTACATACTAATTAAATTTACATGCACCATTACTTCCTAAGGCTTCAAGTGTAGGGATTAATGTTGAGTGATTTCAGTACCTCCACATGCTTTCCATCACATCTTAAAATGTCTCTCTTGTCTGATGGGCTAGGATGGATGGGGCAGGCAAGTTGATTTTCTGTTTCAGAATGCAGGACTCTGGGGTTCTGTGAACACACCAGTTAATCTGTCAATGTCCCTTTCTTTACAGGAACAAAATAGGAGTGATTACACTTGCCATAACCCCGGATGGAAGATTAATGACATGACATTTGACCATCTGGTTACAGTTTTTAAGTGGGAACTGCTAAATAGAAATACAAACTGGCGATATTTTATTTGGGGTGAAGTGATCTCAATTGCCCTCAAACTATAGAAGAGATATTATTACTTCCATTTAGGAAAATAGCTACATTTTTAAAAAGCTACATGTTCTTGAAGTGTTTTTGTTTTTTTTTAAGGAAAGTTTGGAGCAGAAAGGGAACAGATCTATGTAAAAATGGAAATTTGCTTAGTCTAAGGTTGTCTGGAAAGCATAATCAGGAATTATTCCACAAAAGGGTGCACAGTACCCATTTGGGAGAAGAGGGAAAGGTAAGCAAGGCATGGCTTGAATAGGAAATTCTTGAGAGAGTGATGTGTTGCAGGCTGCGCCTCAGAGGCCCTCCTGGCTGGGTACCTATACGGATAGTGCCCAGGGCCCCGCTCTCCTCACCTGACACCGCACTTGGGACCCAGTCTCAACTGAATGAAAAGTGACAACAGGAAGCCTGCTTTGGCCCCACCAGTCGGGCAATCCTCCAGATGTTTCCTTGGAAGGTTTCCGGTAACAGAATGCTAACAGTCCTTAGTATTCTTTCCAACAATAAGCCTCATTTGGGACCCCTCCTGCATTAAGTGATTGATGCAGAGAGTTTTGCTGGCTCCTCCCACCTCCTGCTCGCCCTTCCTGGGCTCCTCACCTGTAGCCCAGAAGCTCCAGGCACACTTCAGTGAGAGCCAATAAAAGGGGACGATGGAGAAGCACCATTGAAGATGGAGGCTCATTACATCGGTGTGGGGGCCCCTAAGCTGTTTAGAGGGTTCTTTTCTGGTGGAATGCTCTGCTCTAACTTTGGGTTAACATTTAGGGAGAAGGGCAGGTCATTCATAAGGCCGTTGAACAGACACTTAATGAGGCCAGAGTCAGAAAAATAGAGATTTGCCATGTATCTCCTTCAACTAATACCAATTTTGTGGGGTGACTTTTGTGGTTTTCTAGACCTGGGATTGTTGTCTTAGTTCTAAAAGCCCACAGTGAAAAATCTGTGTCAGTCTATGACCATCCCTGGCATGTGGTAGATTCTCAACTAGGTGCTGAATCAATGAAGGGGAACTCTTCCTCCCTAGAAGAAGTTTGGAGCAAGCGTCAAAGTTGGTGAAAGACCTCTACCCTGGGGGCATTGGCCCTCATTGTGGAGAGCTAAGCTTCCAGCTTTCCTTTGGTTTAAATGCTGCGTTGCAAAAATCAGAGGCTTTGATTTCTAGATAACTTACATGGGCAGGGAGGTGTCAAAGAAGGAAGGATGTCACTGTAGAAGATCATAGCACACACGTTGAGTATGTCCTTGGGGCCTGGCACTGTGTGCAGCACATTGCCTACATTTTGTCCTACCTCAGCCCCCAGTAATGCCAGGCCACATATTCAAGGGCAGGTTGCCTTTTCCAGGGCCTTCTGATATGTCTATATTTTATAATTCTCTACAGTATCTAAACATCTAAGCAAAATACTGTAGACACATTTAATTTTAACTTTTGCAGATTAAAGATGTCTTTCCCCAAATATCACCCAGGGATAAATAAGGCTATAAAACCAAGATTCATCCTTTTTTCAAGAGTGTATCCCAAGAGCAGGTGTCCTGCTGAATAACCTGACCTATAATAACTGATAAGTAGAGGCCAGTAAGAGACTCGGGAATCCATGAGTCTATTTTGGTTTGTTGTTTGCCTCATTTAATGCTGGATACCTTTTTGAGATACTAAACACTTTATCTACCTGAAAAGGCAACCAGACATGCAACTTGAGAGTGACATGAACAATTCAAGTCTCTGGCCAGGATATCAGCATCTTGTTACTGCTCCGTAGGGCGCTCAGTGTCACTGGGGACCTGGCATACGTGTGCACGACAGTGGCCATTGCAACACCTTTAAAAGATTTTCAAAATGTACATGTTTGCAGTGGCTGCACATTAAACCTGTTTGGAAGACTAAAAACCCTGAGGCTAGGGTCCTGGAGATTTCTAATTTTCTCTTTCTTTTTCAGAGGGTCTTTTCCAGGGCTCAGTGTTAATGAATGGCTACGTGGCAGAACACCAGTAGACTGGTCTTGAGGATAAACTAAATAAAGAAAAGGATGTAACACATAAAACCTGCAGAGCAAGACAGAACACAGCTGGGGCATTCGACAAGAGAGTGGATCATAAAAATGAGACCAAAAAAAAAAAAAGAAAGGCTAAGGTCTGTTTGAGTATGTTATGATCGGAAACTTTTGTTATGAGCTCCCTGCCCTCTAGGATTTCTTGATGTTCTAAATCTCATCTTAGAAATATCCCCAATTGTACTTCTATTTGATTTTAGGTCTATATGAGGGAATTCTTCATTCAGGGTTCTGAACACCTGTTTTCAGAATGGCATCCAGGCATTGCTTGGACTTGGCAAACTTTAGTGGAGAAGGAACGATTTTAAAATTTGTTTTCAATAGTGCTTTAATATGACACAATTCCACATTTTATTCTATTTTACTTAAAAATTTTTAGTGTTTTGTTTTTTTTTTTTTTTTTTTTTGAGAGAGAGAGAGAAAGACAGAGGGAAGGGCAGAGAGAGGGGAAAACACAGAATATGAAGCAGGCTCCAGACTCTGGCCTGTCCGCACAGAGCCTGATGTGGGGTTTGAAACCATGAAACATGAGATCATGACCTGAGCTGAAGTTGGACCCTCAACCAACTGAGCCACCCAGGCGCCCCTCACACCATCCAACATTTTAAATATTATTGGTTTTGTTGCGATTGCTAAAATAACTATTGATCTTTAGGTTATTAGTCTAGTGATTGCTGGGCACATTATTAACAATCTGTGAAGTCAAAGTTCAGTTTCATTAATTTAATTTTAGCAGGAAAACTGGTCTCAAACTAGGACCCAATTGTCTATGTCCAAATCACTTTGAGCTTCCTGAGTTTTGTTTTGTTTTGCTCTATTTTGTTTTGTTTTTCCTTGAGACTATAGTCTCATGGGGGCACCTGGGTGACTCAGTCAACTAAGCATCTGACTCCTGATTTCAGCTCAAGTCATGATCTCACTGCCGTGGGTTCAAGCCCTGCATTAGGCTCTGTGCTGACGGTACAGAGCCTACTTGGGATTCTCTGTCTCTGCCTCGAGCTCACTCTCACTTCTCTCTCTCAAAAAGTAATAAATAAACATTAAAAAAAAAAAGACTATAGTTTCATGAAAAGTTTACACCAAGCCATCAACTATCTATTAGGGTTTGACATTTGCCAAACACTGTGACAGCACAATATCTGGCACATTTTCCTTCTTTTTTAAAAAAATTAATTATTACTATTATTTTATTCTAGAGAGTGCGAACTGAGGAGAGGGACAGAGGGAAAGAGAGAGAGAGAATCCCAATTAGGCTCCCTGCTCAGCGCAAGGAGCCTGACGCAGGCATCCCACAACTCTGGAATCAGGACATGACTAAAAATCAAGAGTCAGATGCTCAACCGACTGAGCCACCCAGGTGCCCTAGCACATTTTCCTAATGAAAGATGAGAAAGAAGTGTGTGCACGCACACTCATGGCATACGCACCTATGCACCTACGTGTCATGTAGAGAGGGCAGACCGTGATATATGTTTTAATGTTTTTGGAATATATGCCCTGAGAGAGAGAAACAGTCACATGTGGGAATTGCTGACTCATAGCTGGACTGTCCATGAGAGGCTACAGTTAGGGGTCCCCACAGCGCGCCGCAGAGCCCACGCACTGTCCACACTGCTGAAAGCATCGAACTGTGGGTCCACCAGTGAACCTGGGGTGAGGGAGCGCTTAGTGAGAAGTACCTGCAGATCACAACCATGTGTCACCTGAGGCCCCCCAGAAACACGGCGACACATTGGCTTGTGCAGGTGATCCGCGGCAGGGAGCTTCCAGCTCCTGCCCTCTGTGGCTTCACACTTACCCTCCATCAGTTTGATCCTGAAGTAGGCGATGAGGAGGAGCAGCAGCAAAGTCACAGGCAGGAAGACCCCAGCGAACAGGAACCAGCCAGGGAGCTCCCTCAGGAATGAGGATAGCACAGGGCTCATTGCCAATCACTTGGCCCCGGGGAGGCCAGCGGGTCCGCACTCGGGATGACGGCAGCTTCGCTCAGAGTCTGTTTGTGTTTCCCTCTGGGGCTCCAGCCTTTGCTCAGCACATCTCAGCGGAAATTTTGTGGACTTTGCTCTATTTCAACACCCCTGTGAATGCTGAGAGGCTTGCTAGCGGGTTACTCTGTAACTCAGCCACGGAGTGTGGAGGAATTGAAATGCGATTCTTCCAAACCATTCCAGAGAGGAGCATTTATCTGGCAGGGTGGGGAAGGACCCCAGGAGGCCTAGATGTCTTTGTATTCAGATTGTCTGGAAGGAGTAGTACCTGACTCCAGGCAAATCTCATTGTTATATATATTCTACTTACATATGCCCAGACCTGGGAAGAATTTTTCCTACATTTGCTTAATTTCAGAGTTGAAAATTACTTAGTAGCCATGTGCATGTCCCTATGTCTAGAAAAAATGAATTTTCCTTCATGTGTAGTTGATACAACTAATATCGAGGAAGGAGGAATCTATTCTCTTCATAGGTAAAAACTCTTCCTAGTATGTCCTGCTCTGGATAGTGTCCTGCACTTGGTGTATTAATTTATTCAATAAATATTTAATTCTACCAGCACCCAACCTCTGGGCTAGATGCTGGATGTACCAAGAATAGTAGATCGTGGTGCCTGCCTTCTGAGAGACGAAACAGGCAGAAAGAGGTAACGGCCCCCAGCGATGGTGATGGAATGGATGCTATTATGACCCCTTTTTCTTCATTCCTCAATGCATCAGCTTTCGCCTCATGCCTTAGTAGTTTGTATTCCTAATTATCTTCCACTGAAACTTTTCTGTGGCCCACCATTAGCAGAAGGTGTGGCCCCTGAGTGATAGTGTTACGGTTTGAGCGGTAACTACAAAGATTCTGAGAGAAGAAAGGGCCATAAATGACGTCAACACTGACTTGTTGACTAAATTGAGTCGCCACTGGAAAGAGATAGGTCTACTACCCTCAAAGCAATGAAAAGAATCATTTCCATAATGAAAGACTCCCTGGATTATTTGGGAACGTGGGAGGGGAAATTGACAAGCCACCGTCTTGGGTTCATGTCTCTTCTCTAATGCTAACATGCAAGCCCTGTCCCCGTCCCCACTTGGCGGCAGCTGCCAGGGTGAGTGGCTGGCAGAGTCACTCAGCACGTGCAACCAGGAGTGCCTCCTGAATTCTCTCACCAGTGGTTCTTCATGGCCACGCACAGCCTTAGGCCTCCTATAAAGTCAGCACCCTGATTTATAAAATAATAAGAATAGGGAGCATCTCTGGATGCTTGGCTGGCATTCCTCAGCTGTGAACGATAAACAACCTCCTCTCAGAAGAGAGACATCTTAATTGCAGGAAGGATCCTTCAGAATAGCCAAGATTAAGTCAGCATCTGTCGTACTTTATTTGCTTCTCTCTCCCCCTCCACAAACCCTTGAGTCGTGCTGCTGTTTTTTCTCTTGAGTGCTTTCCAATGAGATGGCTCTCTGGTGCTCTTTCAGCTTGAACAGGATGCTAATTTGTCAAGCGTCCGTCTACAAGGAAACTCCATGAACAGGTGACATTACCAGGGAGATGTTAGGCAGATGGTTTGTCATGTTCTTTCTTTCCATTTCATTCTATTCAACATTCAAGCCTTCGCTGAATGCCTAGAAAAGGGAAGAGCAACAGGCAGATATATACATGACATTAGTATAAGCTCCCAGGGTGACATATAAAGTGGAAGGGAAGCATTGAAAAGAGACTGATTAATTCCAGTTAGGGAATTAGGGCCGAGTTCATGAAAAGGAGAGTATTTGAGCTGAGCCTGGTGATGGAGAGCTGTGGAATGACCTCCTTAAACAAACACATGACAGTCCTCTACAGTGTAGACGGGACTTATTAGAACACAGATGGTAGCTGGGGCCAAGTGGGTGGAGAGACCACTCAGGAAGGAGAGTACGTGAGGATAAAATAGACACCAGTTACAGACCCTAAAGAACTCTGTCACTTAGGGGCGCCCCGGTGGCTCAGTGGATTAAACATCCTACTTCAGCTCAGGTCATGATCTCACAGTTCATGGGTTCAAGTCCCGCATTGGGCTCTGTGCTGACAGTTCAGATCCTGAAGCCTGCTTCGGGTTCTGTGATCTCCCTCTCTCTGCTCCTCCTCAGCTCACATTCTGTCTCTCTCTGTCTCTTATGTTAAAAACAACCAAAACACTCTGACCTAAGACATGGGAAGCAGGGTGAGAACCAAGGAAAAAAACCAAAAGCCTCTGCGGGGTGGGAGAGGAGCCCACAAGACGCAGGTGTTGGGAAATATTTGCAAAGAAACTTCCAAGAAGGAGACGGTGAGCAGTGGTGTCAGTTACTGGCTCTGAGCTAATTCTGATCCACATGGAAATTTCTAAGAGAGCGCAGTCAGTGAAGTGGACCTAACGTTTTGTTTTTTTCTTAAAAAGGCTCTTTTGGGATATAATTGACACAATACACTGTACAACTCAATAAGTTTTGGCTTATGTGTGTGTATGTCTGCGAGCTCATCATCATAATCAAAGGATGAACCCATCCACCCCAAAAGTGTTCTCATCTTCCTTTCCCATCTCTGCTCCCACCCCCTGCTCCCCCAATCCTTAGTCAACTACTGATCTATTATCTGTTACTATATATTAGTTTGCATTTTTTAGGATTTTATACCCATGGAGTTATACAGTATGTCTCTTTTTTTTCTAGCTCCTTTCAGTTGGCATATGTATTTTGAAATCGATCATATTGTTTTGTGTATCAATATTGCTTAATGTTGCTGAATAGCATTGCCTTGTGTGCATATCCACTTTTTACCCATTTACCTTTTGGTGGCCATTTGAATTGTTTTCCATCATAGGCTAATACAAATAAAGCTACTGTGAACATTCCTGCACAATTCCTCTGTTTTTATTTTTTAAAAAATGTTTATTTTAGAAAGAGAGAGAGAGGGAGCACGAGCAGGAGAAGGGCAGAGAGAGGGAGACACAGAATCTGAAGCAGACTCCAGGCTCTGAACTGTCTGTCAGCACAGAGCCCGATGCGGGGCTCAAACCCATGATCCAGGAGGTCATGACCTGAGCTGAAGTCTGACGCTTAACGGATGGAGCAGCCCAAGTGCCCCTCCCCCAATTCTTCATGTGGACATGTACTCTCATTTCTCTTGGGTAGACTCCTAGGAACAGAATGGCTGGATCATATGGTAAGTGTATGTTTAACTTCTTAAGACATTGTCAACCTCTTTTCCAAACTAAGTCATACCATTTATATCTCTTCCAGCAGTGTAATAAGAATTTTAATTTCAGGGCCCCTGGGTGGCTTAGTTGGTTAAGCGTCTGACATCTGCTCAGGTCATGATCTCGCAGTCAGAGGGTTCGAGGCCCCTGTTGGGTTCTGTGCTGACAGCTCAGAGCCTGGAGCCTGCTTCAGATTCTGTGTCTCCCACTCTCTCTGCCCTTCTCCCACTCATGGTCTGTCTCTCTGTGTCTCCCTCAAAAATAAGCAAACATTTAAAAAAAAAAAAAAGAATTTTAGTTTCTTCACATACTCACTGACACTTAGTATGGTTACTTTTTGTTTTTGTTTTAAAATTTGACCATTCTAATGGTATGTAGTAGTCTCTCACTGTGGTGTTAATATGCGTTTCCCTAATGACGTTGAGTATCTTTTCATGTATGTGCCTATTTGCCATTTTTTGTGTCTTATTTGATGAAGTGTCTGTTCAATACTTTTGCACATTAAAAAAAGTTGGATTATTTGTTTTCTTATTGAGTTTTGAGAGGTCTTCATATATTCTAGATACAAGTCAATTATCACACATATGATTTGGAAGGGTTTTTCCCCCATTCTAGCTTTGTCTTTTAATTCACTTACCAATGTCTTTGAAAACACAGAGGTTTTTTTTTTTTAACTTTTTAAAAAATGTTTTATTTATTTTTGATACAGAGAGACACACAGCATGAGAGGGGAAGGGGCAGAGAGAGAAGGAGACACAAGACAGGAAACAGGCTCCAGGCTCTGAGCTAGTTGTCAGCACAGAGCCTAACGTGGGGCTCGAACCCACGAACGTGAGATCTGACCTGAGCCGAAGTCGGAGGCTTAACTGACTGAGCCACTCAGGCGCCCCTGAAAACACAGAGGTTTTAAATTTTAGTGCAGTCCAGTTAACCAATTTATTCTAAGGTTTGTGCTTCTCATGTCCATATCTAAGAAATCTTTGACCAACTCAGTGTCACAAAGATTTTCTCTTGTGTTTTCTTCTAAAAGTTTTATAGTGTTAGCTTGTACATTTAGGATTATGATCTATTGTGAGTTAGTTTTTGTATATGGTGAGGTATGTGGGTACTTTTTCTTTGCATACAGATATTTGATTGTTTCAGCACTATCTCTTGCAAAAGCTTCTTACTCCTTATTGCCTTTGCACCCTTGTCAAAGACCAGAAGCACAATTATTTCTTACTCTGTATTCTGCTCCATTCATCCAGTTATTACCCTTTCTACCAATGCCATTCTGTTTTGATTACTGTAGCTTTATCTTTTATTGAAAAAAATTTTTAAATTTATTTTTGAGAGAGAGCATGTATGCATGAGCAGAGGGCAGGCAGAGAGAGAAGAGAACAGAGGATCCAAACAAAGTGGCAGCCGAGAGCCTGATGCAGGGCTCAAACTCACAAACTGTAAGATCATGATCTGAGCCAAAGTCAGACGCTTAATCAAAGGAGCCATCCACGTATCCCAGTTACTGTAGCTTTAAAATAAGTTGAAATCAGGAACTCTTAGCCCTCCACCTTTGTTCTTTTTCAAAGTTGGTTTGGCTAGTACAGGTCATTTTCACTTCCGTATGAATTTTTGGATCACCTTGCCAATTTCTACAAAAAGCCCTGCTGGGATTTTGACTGAGATTACATTGAATGTGTAAACGAGGGGAGAATCAATCTAAGGAAAGAACTGATATTTTAACAATATTGAGTCCTCTGACCCATGAACATGACGTGTCTCCATTTTATTTGGGCCTTCTTTAACTTTTCACAACAGTGTTTTGTAGTTTTCAGTGTGTGAGTCATAAACATTTTCTGTCAGATTTATGCATAAATATTTTATATTTTATGCTATTGCAGAGTATTGCTTTTTAGATTTTAATTTGTGATTATTGCTAGTATTAAAGGTTTTCTTCAATTATGAAAACTGTCACACCACTGGGAACTTATAGAAGATTAAATATTAGAATTAATTCAGACATCCTTTAGAAGTTGGGAACTTTTATTTATAAAGGCTCTGATCCCAATCCAAACTCGTTGCTTGGGGTTACATTTGGTAGGTATAGTGGCCGTAGGAGGATGGGGATGTTAGAAACACTGGGAATTGACTTGACTTAGCAGAATTCAGCGTGGGATTCCATGGGTGGCACGTAATTTCTGACCAAAATTACAGAAAATTCTTTACCTGGCTCTTTACCGTGTAGTAGGAAAAATCATTAATACATCTGTGAAAATTGAGGGACATAATACATTAGGGATTATACTCTCCTATTGATTTCCATAACAGCGAATGCTCCCATTGCTGATTTACATGGGTATTTAAGAAACAAGTGATTGCAGATGTTGAGATTTGGGAATAAAATTACTAGGGAACTACTCATTTTCCACCTATTATATTCTTGGTGACAGCTGGGCAAAAGCTGTCCTTAGATAAATGTGACTTATCGAAGGTAATACCAAACCTGCCAAGTTTGTGATTTGGATTCTGCATTAGTCTGCCTGAGCCATAAAGAATGACTCATTTTAATGATGTGGGTAAAAGCCTACCTTAGGTACTTGTGACCTATGATAGATAATACCAAACCCACCAGCCCCCGGATTGGGATTCTGCATTAGTCTGACGGAGCCATAAAGAATGATTCATTCCAGTGACATGCCATAGGACAATGAGAGTTCTGAAGTCCATTAGTGGAAGGTGCCAAAGTGCCATTGACTGATAGCTGCATATCAACTTATGTACAGCTACAAAACCAATATAGAAACTGGAGTACAAACAAAACTAGTGAATATCAAATAAAGTGCTTTGATTTAATTATGTGCATGATGTTTGGCTCAAACGAAGCAGCGCCCACAATGTAAATGTAGAACTGAGTGCTCTTTTGAGTAGGAGAAAGCCTATATGCTTCTGCCCCATGTCGACTGTCCCTCCTAGCTTGGCCCATTACTAAGTACCATTACATGGCACACATAGTAAAGTCAGCACAAAAATCAGTGCTCTGAATTCATGTAACAGTAATGCATTATAGGGTGCTCATTCCATAAAAAAATAAATGATCACAGATGAGACAAATAATTTAAATTCTTTGTAAACTTTGAGAATAGGTCCACCAGCTTTTATTTATTCATACTTGCAGTTAACAAATATTTATTGAGGGATGTGCCCTGCAGGCACTGATCTGGAGACTATGTACGTATCGGTGGATAAGACAAAGTCCCTGTCCATATAGAACTTAACATTCCAGTGGAGTAAACAGTCAATAAACAACAGTAGGTAACAGTTATCAAATGCATATATTATTCTAGGTAATAGTCTAAGCACTTCATGTGTTGTATCTCATTATGGCCTTACATCAATGCCTATGAAGTAAGTACCATTTTCACCATTCTACAGACAGAAAACCTCCTGGAGTTTTTATAACCCATCAAAGATTATACCATTAGAAAATGGCAGAGCTAGGATTTGAACCCAGAGCCCAAAGACTTATCCATGGTACGCTACTCTTCTGCTTTTCAACCTCCTGGAGACAGACATGTATAATGTTAAATAGTGATAAGTGCTCTGCAAAGACTAAAGCAGGACAAGAAAATAATAGGAAGTGCTCATTTTAGGCGGGGTGATCAGGGAAGTCGTATTGGCTTGCTAGGGCTGCCATAGCAAAATACCTCAGACCAGGTGGCTTAAGTAACAGAAATCTATTTCTCAAGAGTTCTGGGGTCTAGAAGTCCAAGAAAAAGATGTTGGCAGGCTGGTTTCTGCTGATACCCTTCTCCCTGGCTTGTAGAGATGGCTGCCTCCATGGTGTGTCGTCACTTGGCCTCTTCCCTGTGCATAGATGCTCCTGATGCCTCTGCCTCTTGTTAAAAGTGTACCAGTTGTATTGGAGTAGAGTCCCACCCTTATGACCAATGATACCTTAATTATCTCCTTAAAGGCCCTCGTCACATTGGGGGTTAGGGCTTCAACATATAAATTTTGGGAGGGGATACAATTCATACATTTCTCTGAAAAGCTTGACTTTTGAGTCAGAAGAAGTGAAAGAAGGAATCATGTGCATATTTGAGGGAATAGAGTTCTAAGCAGAGGGAATAGAAGGTAGTAAATCTCTGGAATGGGAATGTTTCTGGGGTGATTGGAGATACGTGAGGAGACCTATTGTGGCTGGAGCACACTGAGAAAGAGGCCGAGTGATAGAAAACACACTTTTGAGAAATATTGATCTGGATACTTGACAACCCAGGCAATAGGCCCAGAAAATGTGCCCATAGTGTGACCTCTGAAACTCTACCACGATTTATTAAACATTGCTTAGAAAATGTTAAATATAAAGAATACTGACTGGGGTAAGTAGGTTTCTTCTTTGCAAGATTTTATAGAGCCTATAACTTGGTATCCCGAGAGGAATACTGCATGAGTCGTTTCCATATTTACTGGACCATCAAGTCCTTTTGCCAGAAGACTGTTAGGGGATTAAGGTCTCTAGGGGTGCCTGGGTGGCTCAGTCGGTTAAGCGTCCGGCTTTGGCTCAGGTCATGATCTCGCGGTTTGTGGGTTCGAGCCCCACATCAGCCTCTGTGCTGGTGGCTAGCTCAGAGCCTGGAGCCTGTCTTCAGATTCTGTGTCTCCCTCTCTCTCTGACCCTCCCCAGCTTGCACTGTTTTTCTCTGTCTCTCAAAAATAAATCAAAAACATTTAAAAAATTTTTAAAAAAGTCTTCAGACCATGCTTTTTGGTATGGACCACTGGGTAAGGATATTCGTCCTGCTGCTCTGAACATGAAGCTTATCCCTAAGTATCAACATACGTGTCTGAGAATCTTAGGTAGGAGGAACAAATTACGCTGAGACATTAAGATGGTGGGTGTTTTTTGTTTTTACTTTTGTTTTTGTTTGCTTTTGTTTTTGTAAATTGTACTAGCATGAACTGGCCCCAACTATTCAAGAAGCATCCACCTTGTCTCATTCATGAAACTTTCCAGTTGGCAGCTCATTCCACTTTGCAAGGTTATTTTGCTCAGTGGAACATGCCCGCCTGAACACAGATTCTTTGTAATCCAATTCTAGCCAAGGTGGTCATAGATATTAGATGTTTCTGGGCATAGCAATAAGCTGTGACAAAGGCAGGTGGCTCTCTGAGATTAGTATAAAAGTGAATGTTTGCCTTCCCAGGTGACAGGGACAAGAGGGCATTTTGACACACCAAAAAGTTTTTGTTGCTGGAACCAATCTGGAATATCAGAGGTGGAAGTCCTGCTGACTGAGGTTTTTATCCTCCCTTCACCCATTATGCTTTGATCAATTGATATGTTTATGAAATAAGAGATCAGAACAGAGACTGATTTACCCTAATTTAAGTTAATAAAATTTGAATGTCAGTACCCCTCATTTTGCATAGGTGCTTCTAGACCCAGGGAAGGAAACTGAAAATATGTATACATGGTCATGGTGTTTGAATTTTTTTGCCTATTTATTTTTGAGAGAGAGTGAGAGAGTGAGCATGCACACATGAGCAGGGGAGGGGCGGAGAGAGAGGGAGAGAGAGAGAATCTCAACCAAGCTCTGTGTTGTCAGTGTAGAGCCCCATGCAGGGCTTGAAACCACAAACTGTGAGGTGATGACCTGAGCTGAAATCTAGAGTTGGAGGTTCAACGACTGAGTCACTCAGGTGCCCCAGGCATAGTGTTTGCAAAGTTTTTTTTCTAATTTTTGTTAATGTTTTATTTATTTTTGATACAGAGACAGAGCATGAGAGGGGGAGGGGCAGAGAGACAGGAAGACACAGAATTCGCAGCAGGCTCCAGGCTCTGAGCTGTCAGCATAGAGCCCAAAGTAGGGCTCGAACCCACAAACGTGAGATCATAACCTGAGCTGAAGTTGGCGACTTAACCGACTGAGCTACCCAGGCGCCCCTGTGTTTCCAAAGTTTACAAAAGAAATACATTAAACGCACTTGATTAAGACTCTGTGTCTTTCTACCTCAACTCCCCTCTGTCATGTTGCTTGTGTTGGGAAGTATGGAGTAGCCATCGACGTATTTAGGACAGGTCTAGGGGAAGTTAGGGACACATTTAATTGGATTAGTGGAATGTTTACGTGGTTTGCAGTCACCTCTGTGCATAGTTAAGTCGTATTTAGTTGGCGTGTGTGACAGGCTTCTGGAATGCTGCCACCCACAGTGCAGTAACTCTTAGTGTGTGACCTAAGGTTCAGGGGCAAAAGGTCATACCTCAGCATGTCCTGTGTACTCAGCTTCACAAGTATATGGGAAGTGGAGGAGAAATAAGGTTTGAAATATATGGAGCCAGAGCGACTCTGGAAAACTCTTCCAAATATCATGCGTGTACAATTCTAAGGGGGAGACTTGATTTTTATTCATGCTCAAAGTGAAAGTTCTCTCCTACAGTGTATGTACAATTATAAGCACAGTATACATTTTGGAGTTAATTGGGTAAAACAGAATTTGTGAGAACTGTATCTGAGGTCAACAATGGTTTGCAATCGTACCACCAACAGTAATTGTATCTTTGTGTGATCTTACAGAATCCCCAAGTATTAGAGGACGTTTTAATGTGTGTGGTGGATCGTATCTTGACGAAGTGTGGCAGTTCCGGACTAAAGAGCACACAGAACTACCGCTTGGCAAAGAGGGTCCCTGAAGAAACCTATCTTCTAATAACCAAGTAAATGTATTTATGAAAGTTCAATGTACGTAAGAGAAATTTGATTATATGGTTATATAGCACAATAAAATGGCAATGAAAAAACATGTGATTCCTCTTAGAACGCTTGTATTTTAGATTAGTTTTTTTATTTTTAGAATTATTGACTATACCAAAATTCAAATACGACATGAAGGGGATTTCCTAGTGGAGGCCAAAGTCAAAAACAGAAAGATTTACGGAATATATATATACACACACACACACACACACACACACACACACATATATATATATACATATATATATATATATATATATAGGTTAGCTTTTACAATGTGTAGCTTGTTATTTCTTTCCTGGGTCTATGTGGGTATTCACTGTCACACAGAATTTTGTGTTGGCAACATTGTATTCTTTTCTCTGAAATAGGGACCCCCGCCCACCAAATATTAAGCTTCAGACCTACAGCCCCCGAATCTGCTGCTGGGTAAGAAAAGCAATGCTCCAGAAGAGAAAAGCCTGAGGGAAGTACCAGAGAGCCTTGCAGACCACGTTGTGATTTCTAAATTCTCTGATTTCCCCTTCTTGCCATAATTTTAAAAGGTTAATGACCCCTTCTTATTGGTCTTTCTGGACATTTGGAGGCTCCGGAAGGCACTTCTGACTGAATGGGCTCTCACCAGAGGGGCATTACCAAAGACGGCCATAGTCAGTATGGAAGGGTAGGGGTAGGGGGGGCCAGGTGGGGGCGGGGATTGAGTAATGCGACAGACTGTGCAGGATGGCAGAGACAAGGTTTAAGCGGAAATGAAATTTACCCAGATTTCATCGACTGATTTTATGATTGTTGTTTTTTTCTTTAATTGGGAGTCAACCTTTTCCTGCTATATAGTATTATTCCGAAATCTATGTCACAGAGAAGATAATCTAACATAATGCCATTACACAGATTTATAGCTGACCTTTGAAATAGAAGTCAGACTTATCTTTATTAAAAAAAAAAGCATAATTGTATTTCCATTTCCCTTTAGAAAGAAGTCCTTATGACTTCTGCAGTATGCAAACAGGACATCATCCACAGTGTCATTTAAACCCGACTGTTTGCAGATGACTGACAAACTGACTGTTGCTTTGCACAGTCCGCTTTCCGTTGGAGCACTACACTTTAAAAATCTGTGGCTGCAATGTAGGCTAAGTTCTTTCATTAGCAGAGTGAGTATAATGCCCAAGTCTGTATTAATCACTACACATAAGCGACCAGGGCATTACTAGAACTTTCTGCCAAGGTAGCAACAGGAAAATAACAGCTGTTTGTATAAGGAAACTAGGAGCTCATTTGCACGGCTACTGGAGGCAATAGGGAGATTAATGCACCTTGTCAGTTCCACAGGTTTAATTTGACTTTCGCTAACATAGCATCAATACACATTGCCCCTTGCCATTCATTTCTCCTGAATGCTGATTAATTTGCTCTCATTTCACCCTGAATGCTGCCAGGCAGTAATGAGTTGTAGCCATCTGGCCGTCCTATTTTATCTTCCCCCACTGCCCCTAAAAAGCAGCAGAGATGGGGACATTCTTTTCATGGGCATCCATCCAGCTGCTTAGCGTTCCAAGTCCTCCTTTTGGGGAATGCAGGGTAGATAGCTGTCCAGACAGCGGATTCCTAAACTGGCACACAGTTTTTGTGTTGGTGGTGAAAGTCACAAGCCTCTTAAGTTCAGAATTGGCCGAGGAGGTGGGAGAAGGGGCATGGATGACAGAGCCTATATATCAGTTACCAGTTATGGTTTGTAAAAAAGGGATTCGTAAAGTGCAGCTACTGTTACAGCGTGGGATTTTATAGATACACAATAATACAAAGTACACAGAGATAAGGCTCTTTATAGACATATAAAGCAATATTGTTAATACTGTCTTAACTCCTAGAAGAAGAGGAAACCATCTGGTCTCAGTAATTTTTTCTTTTCATGATATTTTCAGAATAATCAGACATATAACCTCATTATGGATAAAAGATTAATAAATGGGACAGACATAAAATTTGATTCTATTTCAAAAACACTGTTTTTTAGAAATGGACCTTATTAGGGTATAGTTTACATATAATAAATTCTACCCATAAAAGTCTATATTTCAGTGTGTTTCGACGTATTTTTATACTCCTCTAATCCCCACCACAATCAAGACATAGAATATTTCTACCAGCCCCCAAATTGTCCTTGTGCCCCTCCCAGTCCATGCTTCCCACCCTCAGGACCAGGCAAGCTCTAATGCTCTTTCTGTCAGTGTAGATTAAATTGACTTTTTCCCCCTAGAGTTTCATAGAAACAGAATCTTACAGTATGTAGACTTTTGCATCCTACTTCTTTGCTTAGCATGATTCATCCATGCCTTTGCATTTTTCAGTAATGAATTACTTTTTATTGCTGAGTAATATTTCACACAGTCCCCTTCCATATCACCATAGAGATTGTTTATCCATTCATCTGTGGATAATGGATATTCGATTTCCAATTGTTAGTTATTATGAATATACTTATGTATAAGTCTTTGTGTGGACATATATTTTAATTTCTCTTGAGTAAAAACAGGAATACATTCGCTGGGTCTTATGGTAAATGTATGTTTAATTTTATAAGAACCTATCAAACAGCCATCCAAAATGATTGTACCATTTCACAATCTTACCAGGAATGAGCGTGGAGGATTCTAGTTCTCCCATATCCTCACCAACACTTAGTATTGTCATCTTTTAAAAATGTTATCCATGCCAGCAGGTATATAGTGGTATTTCACTGAACATCTAATTTGAATTTCCCTGTGTTTTAAGATACAGGTTTTATTATTAAATTTCCCTGTTTTAAAATATAGGTTTTATTATTATTTATATATGGCAAAGTCAACAGATCAAGAGATGACTGCCATAAGGGTCAGCAAGGACGCAAAATATTAAAACATCAAAGATATAGAATAAAAGGCAGGATTAATGCACCTGATGACTAATGATGTTGGACATCTTTTCATGTGTGTACTGGCTATTCCTATAGCTTCTTTTGTAGAGTGTTCAATTTTTTTTTGCCTTCTTGTAAAAGATTATATTGGGGTGCTGGGGTGGCTCAGTAGGATAAGCATTCAACTTTTGATTTTGGCTCAGGTCTTGACTCCACAGTTGTGAGGTTGAGCGCTGAGTTGGTCTCCACACTGGGCATCGCACCTGCTTAAGATTCTCTCTCTCCCTTTCCCTCTGCCTCTCCCCTGCTTACACCTTCACACATGAGCGCATGGGCTCTCTCTCTCTCTCTCAAAAACAAAAACAAAATTAAAAAATTGGATTGCCTTCTTATTGAGTTCTGATTAATATAGATTTTTTGTGAGATATTTGTATTGTAAATATTTTCTCCCGATCTATGGGAGAAAATGTAATTTTCTTCTCATTCTCAACAAATGTTTTTCAGTGAGCCTGCGTGGCTCAGTCCATTAAGCGCCCAACTCCAGTTCAGGTCATTATCTCATGGTTCATGAGTTCGAGCCCCCAAGTCGGGCTCTGTGCTAACAGCTCAGAGCCTGGAGCCAACTTCAATTCTGTGTCTCCCTTTCTGCCCCTCACCCCGCTAATGGTCTCTCTCTCTCTCAAAAATAAATAAAACATTTAAAAAAGTCTTTCAGGAGCTTAAGTTTTAAAATTTGATGATGTGATCCATTTTTTTCTTTCATGGTTCATGTCTTTTGTGTTTAATCCAAGAAATCTTTGCCTACCCCAAGATGATGAGAAATTCTCCTATTTTTTCCTAGAAGTTTAATAGTTTTAAATATTACATTCAGGTCTGTGATCCACTTTGAGGTAAACTATTGTATTGCTTGAGGTAAGGGTCAAGGTTCATTTTATTCCCCCAGGAACATTTTTTTTTTAAATGTTTATTTATTTTTGAGAGAGAGAGGAACAGAGTCCATGCGGAAGAGGCAGAGGGAGAGGGAGATACAGGATCTAAAGCACATTCCAGGCTCTGAGCTGTCAGCACAGAGCCACACAGGGGGGCTCACTAACCAAACCCTGAGATCAGGACTGACTGACCCACCCAGGCACCCCTCCCCCAGCAACATTTGTTCTAAAGACTTTCTTTTCCATATTGAATTAAATTGTCATTTTAATTTTTATCCAAAACCAACTGCCCATTTATGGGTGGGTATATTTCTGAATTCTCTATTATGTTGCATTGATTGTAGGTTTATCCTTTTGCCAATATGACATTCTCTTGATTGGTGTAGCTTTAAAAAAAATTTTTTTTTAACGTTTGTTATTTTTTAGAGAAAGCACTCACGCATAGGCGCGCGCGTGCGCAGGCACACGCGTAAGTGCGCGCGCGCAGGCAGGAGAGAGGCAGAGAGCCAGGCAGGAGGAACAGAGAATCCGAAGCCAGATCAGCACGGACAGCAATGGGCCATATGTAGGGCTCGAACTCAGGAATCATGAGACCATGAACCCAGCTGAAGTTCAGCAGATGCTCAACCGACTGAGCCACCAACGCGTCCCTTGATTACTGTAGCTTTATAGTAGGTTTTGAAATCAAAAAGTGTAAGTCCTCCAACTTTGAATTGTTTGGTTTTTTAAAGCCATTTTCTTTTCCAAATAACTTTAAAATCAGATTTACAAACACAAGCCTGCTGGGATTTTGAATGGAATTGTGTTGAATTTATGAATCAATTTGGAGACCAGGAAAATCTTAAAAGCATTGAATCTTCCAATTCATAAGTACGGTCTGTGTTTCCATTTACTTAGGCCTTTGTAACGTCTCTCAGGAATTTTCTGTAGTTTCCAGAGTACAAGTTTGCACATATTTTGTTGAATACGTAAGTATTTTATGTTTGGGGTGCTATTATAAATGGATTTTAATTTTTTTCCATTTCTAATTGTTGTTAGTATATAGAAATACAATTTTTGTATATTGAGTCTGTATTTTGAGACATTTTTAAGCTTGTTTATAAATTTTAAGGGCTTTGTTTTTTTGGGGGTAAATCCTTTAGGGGTTTTTATGTGTCGTGTGTACATAAAGAATGTTTTGTTTCTTTATTTCCAATCTGCATGCTTGTTAATTCTCTGTTGCCTAATTGCACTGTTGAGAGCCTTAATTTAGTACAGTGTTGAATAAGAGTGGCAATTGTTCTCTTTTTGGAAGTTATTCTGCCTAGTTTCTGAAGGTTTCTATCTTGCATGCACAAATTTGTATTTGGCAAAAGATTCCAGGGATCCCTATTGAGGTTTTTGGAATTATTTTCCTACTTAGCTTCCTTCTGTTGGGGACTCTGCCCTACAAATTCTGGCTGCCTTGTCCTCCCCAGTTTCCAGTCTCTGAATCATAAACTCAGCAAGATTCTCTAGTTGTTTGTATTTCCCCTTTCTGTCCCGCAGTCTAGAGATTGTCAGAAACCCTGGATTATGGTAGGAATCACCTTATTTTTCACCCTCCTATTAAAAATCACAGTCCTGTATGTGTGTTTTTTTGAATTTTCTAAGTTGTTTACAAGGGAATGATAATTCTGGGCTCTGTTACTTCTGGTTAGAAATAGATACTATTTAATGTTCAGTTCTTTGCTGGTGGTTATTGTTGATGATGATGATGATGTTGATGAAGTTTGCTATGTGAGTCAGCCAGTTTTGCTTTGGTAAGAGAAGGGAAGTTTTGACCAATGGTTTCAACTTACCTCATATAAGGCTTATTTGAGAGCTCCTAAAACACACCCATGTGTGGGCTGTTTCCCCAGAAATTCTGATTGAAATGGCATCCATATTTTGTTAAGAGCTCTTAGGTGATTGTAATGTGTTGCAGAGGTTGAAAATGACCAATTTAGTCTCAACACTCTACAGACCCTGTCAACGTGCCTTCCACGCCAGCCCAGTGTGGCTGGAATGGCTCACAGGTGTACTGGGTTACAGATCTCTTTATCCCTGGGGACAGGCAGTCTTAGCCGGAGCCCTCGCTCCAGCGGGGATCAGCGTCCTCAGTTTACCCCAGTGTGCCACGCAAGTGCCACCCTTTCCTGAGTGTGCTTTGACCGGCAGGCCACTGAGCTTTAGAATTCAATCCTCATTTAGACTTTCTCAGCTTCATATCCCAGCTCAAATGTCACCAAACCCTTTCTGACCCCTTCTGTTTCCTTCCCACCCATCCCTTTGCAGCACATGTATGTATACATGTATGTATGTATACATCGATGACAGCAGCATTAGAATTTTAAGTGTGTTTCTACTTAAGATTTTAATCCCTGGAGGGTAGGGGCTGGTTTCTTTAATATTTTCTTCCATTACCAAGTAGTGCATTTTGCACTTTATAATACATGGGTAGACCATCCTGGAGTTTAATGTTGGAAAGTGTTCTGTGGCCAAAAATATTTTCTGTTCTGTTGACAGTCTATTCTGTTAAGGTATATTTTCAGATTCTCCCTAAGTCAGTTGGCTGGGAGAGGAATTTTGTATTATATTGCCCCATATTTTGCACTACATCCTTTATAGTGGGGTGTGCTTGAACTCATTTCACGTTTCTGATCTTTTCTCACACTTAATTAATTTTGTCCTTTAGGGAGAAGAATTTGGTAGTGCCTTTCTACCTTTAGGCATTTATACTTCAGAAATAAATTTGTTTGATTTTGATGAATTTGCTATTTATACCATTTCAGCTTTTAAATCCAGAAATCTTTAAGTAGGTTAGAGTATTATTTTCAAATTAAAAAATAAATAAATTAGATGGAAAATGAATTTCCATAGGGATAATGTGGAAGAAAATGCACATGTTACTTGATACTATTATTAGCAATGTCTGTTTGGCTATATAACACCAATTTCATATGTTTACTCAATTCTTTTTTTTTTTTAATGTTTTATTTTTGAGAGACAGAGCAGGGGAGGGTCAGAGAGAGAGGGAGACACAGAACCAGAAGCAGGCTCCAGGCTCTGAGCTAGCTGTCAGCACAGAGCCTGACATGGGGCTCGAACCCACGAACCATGAGATCATGACCTGAGCCGAAGCCGGACGCTTAACAGACTGAGCCACCCAGGTGCCCGAATTCTTTTATATTAAAGTTGACATGAGAAGAGTCACTCTGTCTGATATGGTGTTTTTGCATAAATTAGGAAAATGTGCCTCTTCTGGACGTGGCTTGGCAGTTCAAGAGCTATGTTACAATCCCATTTATCTCCTGAGTCAGGAGTCCTCACACAGGGCACGAGGTGTACAGTCTGACACAATGGCTCTATAGTGAGCTCTTTACTTTTAGGACAACTGTTTGTTTCTGTACAAATTGGCCTATTTCCAGGAGGTAAAAACAGATTTAATATCCTCTATTGAGTATAAGACACATGAGTACTAATTGTGAAATTACGTTGATGAGAGAAATTAAAGAGGATTCACTAGAGTCATCTAGATCTCATTTGCGTGATTGCCTGTATGGGGAAAAAAAAGCTCAAAGGAAACCAAAGGTAGAAAATAAGGTAAATGAAGTTTCCCTTCCATGACCCACTAGTCAGGCAGGAGTGAGGGGATAGGAGTGAGGACACTAAAAATCTTTGGCTGATGTCTTCCATTAGTGGCATGGTTTGGTTGGATAAGACACAAAGGAAACACCACATTTGCCACGTGGATGAACAGGCGTCCACCAACCTCTGGCCACGAAGAGAAAGGCAGACGCTGCCAGCTGTCAGGAAGAGCCAAGGACAACCCCAGAAAATGCCAACGTAATGGTAGAAAAGGATCACACATGGAGCTCCTTTGTGAACTAATTACTCTGAAATCTTGCTTTTCTCACCAGCCATGAAATTTGAAAGTGTCTCACTTATCCATTGACCAAGAACTTGATGACTTTGGTGCCCTTCTCAAATTGCATGCAGGGAAGGGAATGGGACACTAACAATTATTGAATAGCCTCGTTTGTGCTTCAGTGTGGTAGATGCTTTCACATATATTGTCTCACTTACAACAGTCCCAAGTGGTTCTATTTGACCTGAAGAGGAGGGTGTTGTAATTGGAAGAAAGGGTGAGTTGACTGTTTTTATTACAGATTTTGCTCGATGGCAGTAATGAATTTCACTTAGTGTCGATTGTGTTTTCTAGTTGCAAATCACAGTGAATGAAAGTTGGTCTTAAATGAATGACCTCAATCATTAGTGCATGGGTTTCTTTTTTTTTCCATCTACTCTCCGATTCTGTTTATTCTTCCCTTGCTGATTTTCTTGACCTCTTTGGCCCCAACCTTCCTTATTTTTGGTTAACATCATGTGTCAGTAACCTGCTGCTTCCCCAAGTCTTCAGACTTTATTTTTGTAAACTGCTCTTCCCCAGGTAGGGCCTTCTCAGAGGCACACGCTGCTCTCTAGGGTTCTTATTGAATGGGCTACAATCAGGGACATTAAGAGAGACGTAGTCTGTAACTACTTTGCATGTTTTTCCCTTTAGTTTCCTAAAGGGGAAGTATCTTCACAGAAAAATAAGAGCCTCCATCTCATCCTGTCTCCTGGTTTATTCTTGTTAAATCCGAGCGCGGGCTAACAGATACTCATTTGTGCCACTGAGTGAACAATGTAGGGGAACAATATTGTTTGCTGTCATGATTGATTTAATATTTATTGAAGAAATAGAATAAATATAAGGTGCTGCTCAGCTCATACTGGCGATAGAAGACTCAGTCTCTGGGCCCAAAGGCACTCACATCTTCAGGGGTGCTTATTTGGGTCTGGGGACCTGGCAGGAGCTGCTCAGATCTGCACTGGACCTCCAGTGGCTGACTGTGTAGACCTGATCTATAAATATTCCCAGTGCAAAGCCATCAATTTAAACGTTGTGATCTTGAAAACTCTGGGAAATATAGCACTAGGAGATTATTTAAAATACTCATCTCTGGTTCTTTGTTAAGGATGATCTGCCTTCATTTTTTTTCCTTGTTTACTTTTAGATCTTTGTGTATTCAAGTTCCAGAGGTGAGATCTCTGTTTGTAAGGAACAAACAATTCGAATACAAAATGTTATAAAGGTATCACATAAGCTACATGAGGGCCAGGTGTATTAATCAAGCCTTTTTATTTTCCGTAATTGTGATGCGTTGACATCTTGAGGCCTTGCTGACCTTGGGAGGACAGCACCCCCCAGAGCTGCCCAATTCCTACAGAAGTAAACAACTTGCCCGCGAAGGGGCATACCTTTCACAAGCAAACTAGCTGATCCAGAACCCGCACACCCGCTCCACCACTTCCTCTGCTGGGCAGTCACACTCGGGGCTGGTTTTCCTTTGTCCTAAACACTGGACCAGGGCCAGACACCAGACAACCAAAGACAGCGCCTGTCCCCAGGAGCCTGCTGACCTTATTTAAACTAACCGATCCTGTACTGGTTTGCCTTGCTTTGTCTTGCCTTTCCTGCAGAAACCACAATAGAGGCTTTTGCCCACATTTTCTCTTTACTCCCCCTGCCTCCTGACTGATCATGGTGCTTCCGATACGGCCCTTGTGTGGCACTGCCTGCCTCCTCCTCTTGGGGACTGTGAATAACAAACTATGTTTTCTTTTTCTTTTAAATATAATTTATTGTCAAGTTAGCTAACATGCAGTGTGCTTGCTCTTGGCTTTGGGAGTAGATTCCCATGATTCATCACTTACATACAGCACCCAGTGCTCATCCCAACAAGTGCCCTCCTCAGTGACTATTACCCATTTTTCTCCTCCTCCTCGGCGCCCTCCCCACATCAACCCTCAGTTTGTTCTCTGTGTTTAAGGGTCTCTTAAGGTTTCTTGGACAGACTGTCTTTTCAATGGCAATAATTTCTCAGTCTGTTAGCCTTCCCTGAATAATAACAAACCTGCATTTTGGAACAAGGGGTTATACTGGACTGGAAGCTTGGAGAAAGCATCCCCAAGGAAATCCAGGACTTGAAAGGAACTTGAGTGTCCGGTGGCTGTGATGTTGTTGTAATGGAGAGGTGGGAGAGGGGAAAGGAGAAAGCCCACGTGAAAGCAAGAGGGTGGTGTGCCTACGGAGCTGTGAATACGCTGGGTGGGACAAGGGCAGGGGTAGGAGATGAGGATGGATGGAAAGATCGGTTGTATTAGATCAGATTATCAAGGGCCTTGTTAGGCCTGCTCAGGAGCTGGATTCTATCCTCTCTGTTTGAAGAGACAGCAGATGTATTGATCAAGGTAGCAGCATATCAGGAGTGTGTTATGGGAAGAAGACTCTGGCTGCACAGAGGATGACTGGGAGCTGAGAACAGATCAGAGTCAGGGAGGCTGGCTCAAGGCTGTCACAAAAGTTCAACTATACTTGTGAGAACAGAGATCAATAGAAGCTAAAGATCAGAACAGGCCATTAGGAACAGAATTGAGAGTAGTATTTAACTCTCTATGTCGGCTGATGCCACATTTTATTTTCTGGCTTCAGAGAAAGGCTTTCCCCTAAAGAGTAAGTAGATTAAAAGTTATAAGGCTACCCCACATCACCTGAGTGTCTTCTGAGCTCTCCTTGACTTGTCCCCAGTTGTATTTGGAAATTCATGACAACCATTTACATGAGTAAAGTGAATTAGAAAGGTTGATAAAAACAAGTATTTACAGCCTGATACCTTTAACTCTTGCATAACACGTGATATTCTTCCTTTCTTTTCCCCCTTCTAGTCTTCTAGTTCTCATTCTCCCTTTTTCTCCTGGTGCCCCACCCTGAAAATATTTGCCTTATTCCCACATTTATTTGCTTTAGAGAAAGGTTTGTTTCTTTTGACGTAAAAACCATCCTCACTGCATATATTTGATGAGCTTAATAACACCTTCAAAACCCAAAGCATTTCACAGCCAGCAGGAAAGGCTTTTGATTGTCTTCATGACAAATATTTAGAGCTGTCTGCTCTTATAAGTATAGCATCAGGTGCTATGCCTAGAAAAAGAAAGAAAGATCGATGAATAATGATCATGGTTTGCTAATAGAAGGAGAGAATAAACAACAGAATAATTTAATTCTTCTATCAACTTGTCTTATTCAAAGGTTTCCTGGCTGAAGAAGGAAGGGCCTATTAGGTTCTTTGTTAGAGTACAGAGAAAATGACATACTGGATTATTCACACCAGTGCTGAAAATTGATTTTATTTCTCCTCCTTGCTGAATTCCAGACTATTGAGATTTGACTGCTATACAACTGTAACTGTTGTCAAGTAGCTATACAATTACCAAAACTAGACTCTTTTATAAGAAGCCAGCTGGTATATGCTTCTTTAATATTTGACACATTTTTCTTTCTCTGCTCACTTTTCTTTAACCTCTGCCCAATTATGTTCTCTGCCTTCATCAATAGTATGCCAAATCCGTAAGAAGGATTTTCTCCATAAGAAGATTAAAAAAAAATTTTTTTTTTTTTAGAGAGAGAGAACATGCACAGACACAAGCACAAGCATGGGGGAGGGGCAAAGGGAGAGAGAAAAACAGAATCCAGGCAGTCTCTATGTCCAGCACAGAGTCTGACAGGGGGCTCAATCCCATGACCCTGGGATTGTGACCTGAGCTGAAACCAAGAGTCAGGTACTCAACCAACTGAGCCACCCAGGCACCCCCGGCCTCCATAAAAGGATTTTTTAAAGTGAAGCATTAAATACTGATATTAGAAGTGTAAGAAGATGTTTTCCTCTGGAAAGATTAGTAAGAATGAATCACTTTCTGCTTTAGATTGAATTAAGCTAATATAGCACAAGTAATATAGTGCTTCATGGTGTCTACAGATATTCTGTTGAGGTGCAAAAATTCACAACTCCTGGAAGAGCGACTGACCGTGGCCTAGGCATTTGAGATGCCCTAAACAAAAGTTCCTCTAAGGCATTTTAATCTTCTGTTATCAGAATCGGAAGACCTCCAGCTTGATTGCCAATTCCAGTCTCATTCCAGCATGTTCTT
The DNA here is from genome assembly GCA_004023785.1 of Mungos mungo. Lineage (NCBI taxonomy): Eukaryota > Metazoa > Chordata > Mammalia > Carnivora > Herpestidae > Mungos > Mungos mungo. Next base: position 48,883 of record PISW01007760.1, read on the forward strand.
GATAGCAGTTGTACATTTTCTCTTTGCAGACCACAGCTGTGTGGATCCTTTACTGTCTAAACCCAAAGGTCCGGTCCGGGCATCTATATCAAATTGTCTAAGTCCGATGCCCGGTCCAGGCACCTAATCGTCCACCCCGGAACGCTTGTTCACTCGTATAGTTGTTTCCCGCAGGGGACTAAAATCGCTGGACCCGGAAGTCGCAAGTCCCTCCGTCATTCCACTCCGGGCTGCATGGCAAGGGACTCGGGGTGTGCCTCTATGGCAGATTAGGGCGGCAGGTGCCGCAAATAGCTAGCTAGCCAGGTCCGGACGTGTTCCCAGCTAGAACGTGTCCCCAGTCGGAGCAGACACAACAGAGGTGGGCTCCCCATCGGCTGGGGACCCGCCTCCATCTGCCCCAACCGGCGACCGAGGGAGGGAGAGAGAAAGGGGACAGAGAAAGACGCAGCAAGCAAGGACACACTCACGGTTTCTGATCAGGCGAAGAGAGAGAGCGTTTATTCGAAAAGCTGTATTATACAGGCTTTTCAGGGCGGGGAGAACAAGGAGTTGACTACGTCAGACACCAGGTAAACAGTGTCAAATGCATATCAAAAAGCGCCCCGACATTGCCTTCAGCAATCTTGGGGGATGGAGAATTAACACTGAATCTTTTGTGTGCCTTGGCCACTCATGTCTAGCTCAGCAAGACAGTCACCAAAATATATTTGCAATTTAGCCTCCAGATGCAAATCTTTGTTTACTGGCTCACTCTCCAGGAGTGTGAAGATTCTTGCCTGAGGCAGACCGAAGACTTGGCCCCTGACACTTTACCTTTGTCCGGCATGGCTTGCTGACTTTCCACAGAGTTGAGGTTTGGCTAAATAAAGAATTCTGCACAATATCATCAAGTCATTGAAGATCAGGATTGTGTTTTGAGTTTCTTCAGATACATCCTGTCTAGTACACAGTGCATGTAATATGTAGAAAGGATGGATGTCATGGTTAATAGTCCTGGTAGATGAGGAGAGCTTACAGAGAAGCTCCTCTGTGATATGAATGTTAATCTTGGGGTTGATGGACTCTTAAACTTTACAAGACTACTCCAAGATAATTATGTATTTGACAAAAGTGGTTTTTTAATTTTTTAAAAAAATTGTGGTATAGTTAACATACAGGTTATATTAATGTCAGGTGTACAATACAGTGATTCAACAACTCTATACATGACTCAGTGCTCATCATGACAAGTGTAATCTTAATATGCTTCACCTATTTCAACCATCTGCCCTCCAACTTCCCCTCTGATAACCATCAGTTTGTTCTCTATAGTTAAGAGTCTGTTTCTTGTTTTATCTCTCTTCCCCCTTTGTCCCCTTTGCTTGCTTGTTTTGTTTCTTAAATTCTACATGAGCGAAATCATATGATATTTGTCTTTAGCTTATTTCACTTAGTGGCATACTCTCTAGCTCTACCCATGTTTTTGCAAATGGCAAGATCTCATTTTTTTTGCATGGCTGAATAATATTCCCATGTATGTGTGTGTGTGTGTGTGTGTGTGTGTGTGTGTGTGTGCGTGCACATGCACGCGTGCATGTTGGAGTCCAGCTCCAGCAGGTCTAGGGTTCCCTGAAGGATGGACCGTGTTGGTGAGAGGGAGTGAGAGAGCCTTGGTTTCTTTCTGCTCACCAGGCAGGCATCTCTACACTGACCAGAGAGTCAGCTTTATTTATTGAAAAAATGTATGGGGCACAAAACAGGAGTGGCAGTTACCTTAGACAGTGATTTCTGATGATAAATTCTTTGGGATGTAAAAATTTCCCAGAACATAGATTGGTAGAAGACTCATGCATAATCTTTATTAGTGATTGATGTAGGTGACTTAGATGTTTATCACAGGGGGAAGGAAGATATCTTTAGCATTCAAATACAAGGCAAAGTTTTTAGCATAGCAAAGGCAAAAGTTAGTTCTTTTGTGAACAGGGGTCAATAGCCTGTTCGAAGGGAAGAAAGTAGGTTTTCTCAGGAAATGTAACATTTTCTCCTATAATCACAAAAGAAGAAACTCCTATAACAAGTTTTTTCATAAGGTACAATTCACATATTTTTAGCATAAGAAGGCAAGTCACTCCTGGTATCAGTCAGTCAGGTGCCTTGGGGGTCAGTGTTCAAGCAGAAATTGAGTGGGGGTTGAGTGGGTGTAGATGTTGGTCGCCATCTGATGGTGGGGGGCCTTGCAAACCCACCTTACCTCACAAGGAGATTTTTTCTCAACTTAGGAGTTCAGAAAAACTGGCTTCCTGTGTGTGCATGCACGTGTGTGTGTGTGTGTGTGTGTACACTACATTTTCCTTGTCTATTCATCTATTGAGGAGATCTACGAATACCTATTGATGGACACTTGGGTTGCTTCCATAATTTGGCTATTGTTAATAATGCTGCAGTAAACATAGGGGTGCATATATCCTTTTGCATTAGTTTTTTTTTATTATTATTTTGGGGGTAAATACCCAGTAGTGGAATTACTGGATCATAGGGTAGTTACATTTTTAACTTTTTGAGGAACCTCCATTCTGTTTTCCACAGGGTTGTACCAGTTTGCATCCCTACCAATAGTACACTAGGGTTCCTGTTTCTCCACATCTTCTCAGCACTTGTTGTTTCTTGTGTTTTTGGTTTTAGCTATTTAGACAGGTGTGAGATGATATCTTATTGTGGTTTTGATTTGTATTTTCCTGATGATGAGTGATATTTAGCATATTTTCATGTGTCACTTGGCCATCTCGATGTCTTCCTTAGAGAAATGTCTGTTTATACCTTGTGCCCATTTTTTAATTGGATTGTCTGGTTTTTGGGGGTGTTGAGTTTGATAAGTTCTTTACAGATTTTAGATACTAACCCTTTATCAGATATGGCCTTTGCAAATATCCTCCTATTCTGTAGGTTGCCTTTTGATTTTGTTGATTGTTTCCTTCCCTGTGCAGAAGCTTTTTACTTTGATGAAGTCCTAATAGTTGAGTTTTGCTTTTGTTTCCCTTGCCTTAGGAGACATATCTAGAGAAAGATTGCTAAGTCCAGTGTCAGAAAAATTATTGCCTCTGCTCTCTTCTAGGAATTTTATAGTTTCAGGTCTCACACTTAAGTCTTTAATCCATTTTGAGTTTATTTTTGTGTATGGTATAAGAAAGTGGTCCAGTTTCATTCTTTTGCATCTAGCCATCCAGTTCTTCCAACATCATTTGTTGAAGAGCCTGTCACAAAACCCTTGGAGCAAACTTTCAAGATAATCTAGTTCAACCCCATCATAGTAAAGATGAGGTTATTAAGAGCTAGGGTGGCTGTTTTCTTGGTGTTACTTAGGTCAATCTTTCTTTCTCTTTGTATCTCTCTTGCTTTTTCATCAGTTAATTCACTCCATAAATGTTTTCTGAATGCCTACTCTGTGCCAATCACTAATGTATTAAAGAAATGAAGAAGATGGATAATTTTTCTACCATACCAAGAATCTAAAACAAGGGGGAATTAGAAATAAACAATTTAATTATTATAATTATATAGTGCTTTAAAGTTTTCTAAGTATTTTTCACAGTTTATTCAATTTTTTGATGTTTATTTATCTTTGAAGGAGAGAGAGACAGAGTGTGAGTAGTGGAGGGGCAGAGAAAGAGGGAGACACAGAATTCAAAGCAGGCTCCAAGCTCTGAGCTGTCAGCACAGAGCCTGACACAGGGCTCAAACTCACAAACTGTGAGATCATGACCTGAGCTGAAGTTGATGTTTAACTGAATAAGCCACCCAGGTGCCCCTATAGCTCATTTAACCATGGGAAACAACTTTTGGTTATGAGCACTAAACTTTTACTATTTCTTTAGACTTGACTGTGGGAAAGACTTCCCTGAATGACAAATCCATGTTTGTGAGTATCCTTCTGTGTAAGAATGATCCAAGAACAGTCATTGATCTGGCTCACCAAACAGCATTTGAAACCATGCAAGACTAGTGGCTGGAATACATGTTTCCTTTCTGGTACCAATCAGACTTGTAAATATTGAAGCAGCCTGAGCCAATTCTCCTCTTGAATCAGTTGACCACGGATGGATGAAATTAACTGTCAGGGATTTTTCTCTACAGTCTCCAAGGCCTTTACCATAATGCAAACCACCCAGATAGGCAAACAATGGCTGATCACACCTATAAATAAGGCCAACTTTACTCCTGAGTATGTTAAGTATTTAACTTACTGCCAAAATGAATTCTCTGCCTAGGCTTGGAATCTCAGAGGGAAAGTTTTTGGGGTAATAGAGAGTGAATCATGATATGCAACTCATTGCCCATACGCTGTGATCAGATGATGTAATTATAACCTACTTGGATATGTTCCATGGCAGTGACTACATACAATGATAATGTTATCTGAAAATTAACTTCCCAATTACTTGCTCAGAGAAGCTTGAGCAGGAGCAGGGTCTAAAGGTATAATGTGTTTGTTCCATCTCCCAGACTCCTTTTACTATGGTGTGAAGGAGCTTCACATTTAGTAAGGAGGCAAGTAACTTGAATGCATGGAGTGTTTTGCTTTAATGAGGGTCACTTTTCATAGCCGGTGGGCTGAGAATGTGTCTGAGCAGATTTTTCTGAAGCCTCAGATCTGATCTTAGTGTCAAAAGATGCATGAGAGTTGGCCAGGTGAAGAAGAATGAGGCCAAGGGTGTTCTAAGCAAAGGAAACAATATGAGCAAAATCATGGAGGCACAAAACAGGAAGGGGGTTGTAGGGGAGTCTAATTTGGAGTTAATGAAGTGGGAAATGCAGGGCCAGGAGTGCTACATGAGGCTACAGAGGTAACTATGTGCGATCATGAAGAACCCGTAGCAATAGACTTAGGTAATGATGGCCTGAATTGGGATTGCAGATGTACGAATAGAGGAGATCACTTCTGCAATATGGAGCCCCTGATCTCCTGTTTACAGTGGGTGTCAGCAGTTTGGCTGGAAAAAAATGTAGGGGATCAGCATATGTTACCCCCAAATATGCCACTTTGGCATAAGGATTATTTGGAGACAGTTGAGAAGCAGCACATGCCAAAAAAGCTCTCTGCCCTCCTCCTTCCATAGCCTAAAAGGACACAAATTTCCATTTGTAATGGTGTCTCTCACTCCCATACCAGGAAAGGAAGGATCACCAAAGACAACTCTAGACTTTCAGCCAGAGAAAAGTGCTGAGAGGCATCCACATAACGTAATCCTTATCTTCCATTAGTTTCCCCCATCTATTTACCTTCCTAGGTTGCACACCTAAATGTCTAAACATTCCCCCTTTCCTTGGTCTTGTCGCTTCTCTACAAATTTGTTGGTCTTTGTTAAGATGCATCTAAGCCCCAAGACCTAACCACCCCATTGAGCTACTCATCATCCAGATTCTCCCGCAGGCTTGTGCACCGCATATGTTAATAAGCCATTTTTCTCTTGTTAGTCTGTCTTTTCTCAGTTTAATTCAAACTGAGAACCCAGGCAGAGACCCCAGGAGGGCAGAGAAAAGGTTTTTTCTTTCTCTACAGACTCTGTGTCTTCTGAATAGTGTTTCTTATTTTGTTTCCAACTTAAAATTTAACCAACTTCAGAGAGAATGAAGCTAGAGCAGTTCATTTTAAAACCAACACTGGAAATCAATGCATCCTTTTTACCTAACCCAAGACTAACAGCTAAAGGAATATTCAGGATGGGCCACTAAGTAATCCTGCCCAGACTCTGTGCTGCATATGTCTAGCAGGAGCCATTCTGTAGGCTCCAATATGAAGGATGGGTCCTGGAGTTGTTGGGCACCTGTCCCTGCTTAGAACGGAACTGACATTAACATGAAAAGAAACAAATTAAGCACAGAGTTGCTACAACTTGGACTTCTTTCATGTCTTCAAAAGTCACCCTTTAAAAACACTAACCAGTTGATAGAGACATGGAATTATTTTATATACTCTGTCTAATGAACTCAATTTCCTCAGCAAAATGATGCTATTATCTAAGATAATCTCCAGGTCCGTTTGTTTAGAAGAGTCTGTATGGATGGGGATTGATGCGGTTTTGTCGTTGTTGTTGTTTTGTAAGATATTTATAATTCAAATGAAAGCAGAGCACAATTAATCCTTCTCCACTGCTCCACCCCCAAAAGTTGGAAATTTGTAGAGGATTTCTTTAGAAATATAAAAGATGGTCTATAAATGTTTTTAATCAAGGTATAATTGACCTATAACGTATTAGTTTCAGGTGTGCAACATAATGATTCGATGTCTGTATATATTGTGAAGTGATCACAATAGATCTAGTTAGTTTCCATCATCATACATAGCTACAATTTCTGTGTGTGTGATGAGGGCTCTTAAGATTTACTCTGTTAGCACATTTTTAAAAATTAAATATTTTCTTTATTAGATTTCATTTTCCATTTTAACTTAATAGAATTTTTTCCATTAATTTCAGACTATATTATGCCTTTTGGCTAAATGATGATTATCTTTCCAGCCGAATGGCTTTTTTCTGTCAATGGCAATTAAATCCACAAAGACAATTTGCTTTCTGTTTGAGGTTCTTGTTTTCCCATTGCACATCAGAAATTTTGCTCACATCAACCGAAGTTTGTTAGGAAAATTTTATTCGATATGATAGGACCCCCAAATCCCCAAATTAAAATGCAAACCTCTTAGGGGTACGCCAAATATAAGGTATCTTATTGTGTAATTACTATAGCACTTTATACATATTGAAAAGCGGAGAACCAGATCTTTGGTCTGTTCTGTTTTGTTTCTTAATGTGTATTTTCCGGGCACCTGTCTCTCTTTGTTCTGATGTAAACAGTTTTTTTTAAATGTTTGGTACTATTGTGTGACTACATATTTTTTGTAGGAGATTTTATTTATTTATTATGGGTTATTTATTTAATGTTTTAAGTTTTAATTTAAATTTTAGTTAGTTAACAAATAGTGTAATATCAGTTTCAGGCGTAGAATTTAGCCATTCGTCACAAATATAACACCCAGTGCTCATCCTTAATACCCATCCCCCAACCACCTCCCCTCCAGCAACCTTCATTTTGTTCTCTATAGTTAAGAATCTCTTTTATGGTTTGCCTGCCTCTCCCTCTCTTTTTCTTCCCTCCTATGTTCATCTGTTTTGTTTCTTAAATTCCATATATGAGTGTAATCATGATATTTGTCTTTTTCTGACTGACTTATTTTGTTTAGGATAATACACTCTAGATCCATTCATGTCATTGCAAATGGCAAGATTTCATTCATTTTGATTCCCAAGTAATATCCCATTGTGTATCCATCTTTTTTTTTTAATGTTTATTTATTTTGAGAGAGAGAGAGAGCTCGAGTGAAGGAGGGTGGGGCAGAGAGAGAGAGGAGAGAATGCCAAACAGGCTTTTCTTTGTCAGTGCAGAGCCCAACATGGGACTCAACCCCATGAACCTTGAGATGATGTCCTGAGCCAAAATCAAGAGTTAGATGCTCAACCAACTGAGCCACCTAGGTACCCATATGCGACATCTTCTTTATCCATTCATTAGTCGATGGGCATTTGGGCTATTCCCATAATCTGGCTGTCATTGATAGGGCTCCAGAGTGGCTGCCCCAGTTTGCATTCCCACCAACAGTGCAAGAGGGTTCCCCTCTCGCAAAACCCTTTAATTGTGGTTTTGATTTGTATTTCCCTGATGTTAGTGCTGTTGGGAATATTTTCATGTGTCAACCATTTGTATGTCTTCTTGGGAAAAATGTCTATTCAGGTCTTCTGCCTATTTCTTCATGGGATTATTTGTTTTTTGGGTGTTGAGTTTGATAAGTTATTTATAGATTTTGGATACTAACCCTTTACCTGATATGTCATTTGCAAATATCTTCTCCCATTCTGTAGGCTGCCTTTTAGTTTTGTTGTTTTCTTCACTGTGCAAAAGTGTTTTATTTTGATGAAGTCCCAATAGTTCATGTCTGCTTTTGATTCCCTTGTGTCTGGAGATGTGTCTAAAAAGTTGCTATGGCCATTGTCATAGAGGTTGCCTGTGTTCTTCTCTAGGACTTTGGTGCTTTCCTGTCTCACATTTAGGTCTTTCATGAATTTTGAATTCATTTTTGTGTATGGTGTAAAAAGGTGGTCTAGTTTCATTTTTCTGCATGTTGCTGTCCACTTTTCCCAACACCATTTGTTGAAGAGACTGTCTTTTTTCCATTGGATAGTCTTTCCTGCTTTGTCTAAGATTAGTTGACTGACCATTGTCAGCTAATTTCGTAAGTGCAATACAGTATTAGTAATAGTCACCATGTTGTACATTACATCCCCAGGACTTATTTATTTTATAACTGGGAGCAAAATATAGTTATCTCAAGGCCATTAAGCCTGCTTTGGAAATGTAGCTGTGGGCCATGTAGCCTTGAAGGAAATGCCATGTGAAAGATAGCTGGTTGGCCATTCCAGGTGTAAGAGGCTGAATGCCTGAAGCTATGGCTGTAAATCCTGTTCTCTGGCAAGGAGTTTCCTGCTTGCAGTTATGTCATTTAGAGACTGTAGATCTTTATTTTATTTGAAGTAGAAAACTGCGTGAAGGGTTTCTGTTTAAGGTGGGCACTTTGCATAGAGAGTCGACCTTTTTGTACAATATTACTCTTCCCCTTGTTCCCCAGCGAATGGCTCCCCTTGGGGCGAGTAAGGCAGTCCCGTCTCCCTCAGAACTCTTGTCTGAAGAGCAGCATCAAAGATTGGCTGTCTTCTGGGTCACTTTGGTTTCATGTCAGATCATGCTTTTGAGTGATTTCTTCAAACACGGAGAAATTTTCCTCTTAATGTTCCATTTCAATTTTTTCTCATTGTCCTGTTCAAAGTGACAAATGTTCCCTTGGCTCGCCTTGCCTTGTACTGCTGACAGGCTGAACAACAGTCAGGCGTTGGACTTGGTGCTCAGACATCCTCCCACTCCCATGTCAACCCAAGGGCCGTTCATCTTTGCTCCCACTCCTTCCCAGGGTGATAGCAGGCTAGGTGACATTTTAAAATGAGCTCACTTTGATTCATGAATAGGCTTTCTTCTTTCATCTGTAGGGAATGCATTAATGCCATTTTCCTGTCAGGGTTCTAGCAAGCCCTTCTATTCATTGGTATGCGATTTTCCTAGATGGCGTGTGGATAGCTGTGGAGGAAGGGAGGAGGATATATGTGATTATTATGTGGAAATAAAATCATAAACCTTCTGTAGGCAATAGCAAATATCTGTGATCATTAAGCATACAACAGAGTTGAGCCATGAGGTAACTGTGAAGTAACTATGAAGATATATGAAGATAAAGAAAGAAATTCTCATTATGGCTCTCCATTCATTATGAGAGAAGTAAATTTCACAGTAGCTTAGGAGGCTCTAAAGGATCTTGTCCCATGTCACACGGTTTTCTATTCCTGTCTTCTTTGTCCCCCCACTTCAGTCACAGCAGCCTCCTTGCTGCTCCTTAGACATGGCCAAGTACCCTCTGCCTTAGGGCCTGTGCATTGGCTGTTCCTACTGCTGGAATTCTCCTTGCTCACATATCTGTCTGCCTGACTTTGTCATTTCCTTCAAATCTTTGCTCAAATGTCCCCTTCTCAATGACACTGTCCCTAACTACTCCATACAAATGGCCAGCCCATCTCCTACCTCTCACTTCCAGTATTACTTACCTTGCTCTGTTTTTCCTTTCCCATAGCATTTGTCTATTGTGAAATATTAAATAATTCATTTTTTGGGTCTATTCTTGCCTGCCTCTCCTGGTAAGGGGTGAAAGAGGAGATAAGAACAGGGATCTTGGCCTGTTTTGTTAACTGGTAAATCCCAGGTGACTTGAACAGTGCCTGGTACATAGTGGGCCCTCAGGAAATGTTTATTGAAGAGAGGAAACATACGAGCCTGGGAAGTCTTTACTCTCAGAAGTCCTTGTGTGACCTTCCTGCCTTATCCTTTACTTGTTCTAGTTTTGAACATTCTTTTTTTTACTTGAAATGACTTATTTTAATGTCAACATTACCCCATAGACTACAGATTCCCCCGGCACAGGACTGTATCTCTTTCATTTTGTTTCTTTGTATCCCTAACATTTGCATAATACCATGAAAACAATACTTTACTGTTATATGGAAAAACATAACACAGATGATGTTGAGTTATGATGACATTTGTTATCTATTTCCTGGATAAGTGATTTATTTCACAACTTAATTTTGATCTTTTTTTTAATGTTTGTTTTGGGAGAGAGAGAGAGAGAGAGAGCCTGACACAAGTTCCTATCTCAGGAACCAGAGATCATGACCTGAGCTGAACTCAAGAGTTGGACTCTTGACTGAACCACCCAGGTGCCCCTAGTCCTAAGCTTTATGTTATGGCCACAACTCAGGATAATTTGCACTGTCCCTTCCAGGTCATTAGGTACATGTTGATGATGCCATAGATCAGATTTCTAGAAAAGCTAACCCCTCATGTATACCTTAAAATGACCCACAGGAAATAATTTTTAACATGTGCATGGAAAATTGCTTAACAAGTTAGTTAATTTGGATATAATACTTTTTCCCAAATAAGATTTCCCAGGAAATACTGGAAGAAATTACATAGAGTCTTCCCAGCCTCTAATCTAAAGTAGCTCTTGGCGACACTCTGTCACATTGTCCTGTTTTGTTTTCTTCATGCACTTACCTCTCACTCTATTATACTTTTCTTGTTAGTTTGTCTCTTCACTATAACAGAAAGCTTTATGAAAGGATGTATTCATTTTCTAGGGCTGCTGAAATAAATTATCATAAACAGGGTGGCTTGAAACAATAGACATGTGGGGTGCCTGGGTGGATCAGTTGGTTGAGGGTCTGACTTCAGCTGAGGTCACGATCTCTTGGTTCATGAGTTTGAGCCCCGTGTAGGGCTCTGTACTGAGTGCTCTATGCTGACATCTCAGAGCTTGCAACCTGCTTTCTATTCTGTGTCTCTCTCTCTTTTTGCCCCTCCGCTGCTTGCACTCTGTCTCTCAAAAACTAAACATTAAAAAAACAAAACAAAGTTTAAAAACCCAGAAATGTATTTTCTCACAGGCCAGGAGGCCAGAGTCTGAAGTCAAGGTGTTGGGAGTGCTGCGTTCCCTCTGAAAGCTTGGGGGAGGGTCCTTCCATGCCTCGTCCAGGTCTGGCGGCCGCTGGCCGTCCTCAGCGTTGCGTGGCTCCTACACTTATCATTCCAGTGTCTGCCTCCGTCTTCTTGTGGCTTTGCCATGTTTCTTCTCCATGTCTGTGCTTCTGTTTCCTTTCTTTTCTAAAGACTTGTCTTTGGATGTAGGACCCATTCTAATCCAAGATGATGTTACCTCAAGATCCTTGGCTTGGTTATCTCTGGAAAGACCCTTTTTTCCAAATAAGGTCGAATCTCTGGATTCCAGATGGAAGAAGCTTTTGGAGAGCCACGATTCAACCTGCGACAGGGCTTGACAGTCCCTGCTGTATTTGAGTGTGTAGGATGATTCCTACATTTCATACTAAGAGATATAGTGGATGCCTAATAAACATTTGTTGCAAGATCTAAGAAAAAGAAAGGGCATAAAAATGTAATGGAGCCCTAGTCTTCCTGGCAAATATGAAATAAAATGGCAGTTGGTTGTTTGGATCCTATAGGACCAGGGAGAGATTGTTTTGAGTGTGTCAAGGGCAAAGTCCTTTAGAGCATAGCCAATTCAGTCTTTGAAATTTGAGCCCCTCAATTCACCTCTCATTTCTCTGTTGTTTTGGTTCCCCAGGAGGAGAACCATCAAGAAAATGAAAAGATAGTCAGGTGCCCATGGTAGACTTCTGTTGGGAGAGAGTTCATAAGAGAAAAGGGAGCAAAGTATACACAGGGCATCGAGTTCTGGGGCACCCTCTCTGTAGCTGCCACTCGTGTGCCCCACTTTGATCAGGTACAGTTAGATCAGCTGGACACAGGACGTAGGTTTGGCCCCAGGTGACTTCCCTGCTGGTTCTAAGACCAACGCAAGTAAAAGAACATCACATGCTGTTAGTCTGCACATACTCTGTGTTGTGTCGCAGAGGCTGATTGCAGAATTTGAAGAAAAGGCTATATGATGGCAATAAATTCAGAAAATGTAGGGTTTTAGCTGGTTCTGGAAAAATGGTTAAGACCCAGCTATGTGAAAGCTTTCTTCAGGAGGGAAGATGGTGAGGAAAGATGAGGAGATGCTGGTGTTCACGGTGCAGTGAAGATATGCATGACTCACGTGTGGGTCTGCACGGGAAAAGGTCAGTCCAGACAGGATGGGAGCTGGAGCCTGTCATGGGGGTGCAGAGAAAGGACAGCAGCTTCATTTTAAACATCAGCTTTTTTCCTCCTTGAAGATGATCAAAACTCGTTCTTTTCCTCAGCTCATTCCTTTACCTCTTAACATGGTCTCTCTGACAGTGGGCAGCTGAGAAAAAAGGAAATCTCTTCACTTGTCTTAACCAGATGAGTTCCATTTTGCTTTTTTTTTTTTTAAGTCATGACCTTTAAGCAATCTTCATCTGTTAACTTTTCAGCATTTTGCCCTCTAAATAGTACCATAGATCAGAGTCTGCTTTTTATCTTATGAATTTTTCCATTTATCTTGTGATTCTTTTTCTTCTCTCAAATGTCCATTTTATTAAATGCAGTCATGTAAGAAATTCCTGCTTCTTGTCATATTAGATTTAGTTTCTTAAACTATTTGGCCACAACCACGTCTGACTCTGGTAAGTTTTCTAAGGCTTTAATGTTCTTGGAAATGGATTTCACTGAAGTTTGTTGACTATCCAAGTAGTTTTATATTTGAAATGCATGAAAACTCTTTACATACTCCCACATGTTACGACCATTATTAGCATTAATTTGATGGTAATTCTCTTCATATAGTGCCTTGGAAGTTGAGGCTTTTTCAACTCTCGATTATTTAAGCGCTGGAGCTAAAGAATAGTTCAAATGGATACTTTAAACAAGTACTGAATTGCTGGATTTGTTACTTTAGCCTCCTTAAACTTTCAAAAGAATCTGAAATGCAAATTCCCTAAGAATCATGAAAATAAAAGTACAAGGGCCAATTAAGAAAACAATGGGAGATGATTGTATCTGGAACTTAGACGAAGGTTCATGTTAACAGTGAATGCAGAATGGCAAGCCAAGGCAAAATATGGCAAAACAAAAATAGAGCTCTCACCTGATAAAAAGAAAAACAGATCAAAAATTTTCTTTAGCCAGGAGAGATGAATTTTTGTTCTGGTACTAATTTAATGCCTGAGTCAAGGAATATTGACCATTTTGGATGGTATATCAATGATTTCTTAACAGATGCAGAAGTATCCTTCATTTGACCATTTACCATGTCACTGATCAAGAAAAACCAAGACTATGATATTAAGTTCCATGTTGAATTTTTTTATTGAAAGAGAGTGGATTAACATTTAATAAGAGTTCTAGAGGAACAGTGTTAATTATATATCCAATGTCAATTCTCCCTCTTTTTGTAAAAGACTCAAGTGCGTTAGGACCATATGAAAACTAGATTTTTCCAGTCTACTTGGCAGTCAGGTATGGTTTTGTGACTAAGTTCTCACCAATAAGATGTAAGTGAAAGATCCCTCTGGGAAGGTTTTCTAGAAGGGGAGATTGAACTCTTCCTTCATTGTGCCCAGCAGCAATCCTGACCATGCAGTAACTCTGAAGTTTGAAAATAGGAGGCCTCTGGCCCCCTAAAGCCTTCTGGAGGTGTGAGACTAGCCCTGGACTGCCTACCTTAGGCACACACTTTTTTTCTGTGTGTTCAGTCCATTGGAGTTGGGTCTCTTTGCTATCAGCCAAATTAAGTTACTCACAGATTTGCACACCTTTATAGTGTCGGTTGCTTTTCCAGTGTTATAGCTCAATTTTCTCAACTCCCCTTTGAGTCCCATATTACTGACTTTGAGCACTTGTGGACATGGCGAACATCCTAAGACTATTTAGGAAACTTAGAATTTGAACTCAACTCAGGTCTGTGTGTATTCAAGCACTGAAGTTTCCTATACACTTGGGATGGACTGAAGGCTTGCTACCGGGGCTAAGCTTAGAAGATCTGGTATCTCTCAAGCTTTCCTTTTTGAATCTCAACAGTCATAGTGTTTCTTGGCAGTATTGTGAGGAAGCATGGGAAGAGCTTTGCCCACATGTAATCAGAGTTTAGAGGTAGATTCCAGATCCTTTGTTACCCATGTGTTGGGAGTATGACAATCAAGAGGAAAAGCTCTCCAAAGGAAGAGAAAATGGTGGAACCCATGCATTAGCACCTGTGTTAAGATTTACCTACAATAAGTCCCAGAGATTCTGTAGTTTATTTTGCTAAATGAGGTGGTAGGGCTTATATATGCCCTTCCTCTTTACCTCTAAGAAAAGTGTATTGCCTGGCAGACTGATTTATGGAAAGTCATGAAGAAAGAAGAGGGATAGTGGCTAAAAGGTTAACTGAGAACGGCTCTCTAAAGTGCATGACTCACCAGAATCATGGTCACCAGCCTTCCTCCCACCCACCCTCATTCCCCTGTGGTTTCCTGACCGCAGGCCTCCGCAGCACTTGTCAGCCTATCGCAAAAGCCTCCAACTGGCCTTCCTCTGCTGGCCTGTGGCCCACTCCAGGCACTTGTGTGCACCTGTAAGGTGTCCCTTTTCCAACATAAATAGGAATCTGTTGTTCCCCTTCCTTACAAATTTCTCATAAATCGCCTTCAGGGTGGAGCCCAAACTCTTTGCCCTGTCTCGTCCTTTAATTCTCCAGTTTCACCCCTACAGTCTAGTGTTCATCCCCTCATGGGTCACATTGAGCTTCCTGTGCTGCATCATTGTCTTTTACACCCAGCCAACTTCAGGCTAACCAGTTCTGACAATATACCATTAGCACCAGACTATTTTTGAATTTAACTTACATTGCTCGTTTATCATGTGTCGAAGTCCCACATCCCAGAGGTCTTACCTTTGCTATAAAGGAGCTAGTGTTACCTTTATTTTCCCCCTTCCCTCCCATTCTCTCTAATGATTTTTACAGAGAGCTGTGGCTTCTCATAGTGCGAGTTTATTTCTCTTGACATTGGGTAATATTTGCAATATGAGGTGCCACTGACCAACCTTGAGGCACTGCCTCCCGTTCATTTTTTTCCCAGCTGAGTTGGCAGTACTGGTTTTTTGTTATTCTATGAAGAATTTCTTTTCTCAGTTTGTAGACAGCATGCATTTGTTTCTTTTTTCCCCAACATTTCAGCTTCATTATTTATTACTCCCTTATTCCCCCCCACACTCAAAATTATTCATTAACTCTCTAATCCTAGCAATGCCAGCAACTGAAGACTATTCTAAATTTAGCCTGTATTTTGGACTGAGAGGAAGTATCAATTTTGAGAGCATTCAAATGCCCTATTGTCCACCCATGCCCTCTAATTTAGGAGAGGTTAATGTTTTTCCTAGATGTCACAGCTTTCTGGGGGTATTTTAAATATTGTTGGAAGAGAATGGTCCCAGAGTAGTCATCTCCACTCAGTGCTTCTCTAATGCTCCTCTATGCTGATAATTTCCAAATCTGTCTCTCTGACATCAATATCAAGCTCCAGATGCCTACCTCACAACCTCTTGGGAATTTCCACCAAGTTATCCTGCTGGGACTTAAAATTTAATGTCTAAAATCAAACTCTCAACATCCCATGCAACAAATGACCTATCCTCCAGAAGGATGCAGACCTATCAATGGTGCCATCTTGGTCATAATTATCCAGGCAATTTCATCAGCCTCTTGCCTGTTCAGAAATTACTTACAGAGTAGAAATTGAACTCACAAACTTGACACATAAAGTACTCTTCAGATTAACCCTGATGTCTTTCTGATTTCATACTCCACTATTTTCCCCTATGAATCCTTCACTGTGTCAGGCATGTACTCACTGCCACAGAGAATATTTCTTTACTATATTTGTTTAAGTAGTATTTCTGCAGGAGTTTTCTCCTCTCTCTAATCAGAAAGTTGCCATGAAGTCATGGAAGGCTTGGCCCCTTCTATTCACGGAATTATCCTGAGTCCCTGAATGACGTTCTTATGTTTTGAGTATGTAGCATTTCTTTAGCACATATTATATATATTACAGAGGATGTAACGTGACTTGTAAAAGTTAACACAATGGAAGATTAATGATGACAATTAAACTCTTTATAAAGACCAGGAAGAGATGTTAACAGGTAATCTGAAATGAAATGTTTGCTGTAATGGGTCACAAATGTGACTGACTTTCTGAGCAGCTGAGCCAAACTGTAAGGCACACTGGGGTCTATCATCCTCATTTTCTGGTTTAATTTTAGAAAGAGGAAGCACATGAAAAAGTTTTGCAGAAAGCAACATTTTCTGGGAACAAAACCTCACAATATATTTACAGTGTGAGTCTTTTTTCATAGGTAAATCTGGTTCACAGTGAAAAAGAGACAAGGACGCTTCTTCATGAAATCTTCCACTATCAACCCTTTATAAAGAATATATTGTAAAATCAGAATGCTGAGATAGTATGGTTATGGAACTGTACTTCCTGTTGATCTAGTAATACCCAGATAGAACTTGGGAAACCTAGCAGAATAGGTAGTTTCCTTGTCCATCTCTGGCCTATTGGGTATAAGGGAGCGTTTGGATTGCAGTCGATTTCCCTGACAAGTGCTTGTTCTGCATGAAGTCTATGTTGCTGATAAAAGTGAGAACCATATGCTTAGGGACCAGATGCACAGAAGGCAGAGTTGTCATTCTGTTGTGAAAATTTAGAAGACAGAGTTGTCTCCCACCCAGACAGTCAGCCTACTTCATCTCAGATGACCAGAATTGGAGCCAACTTTTCTCTACTCTCCAAACAAAAAAACAAAAAGCCTATATAAGAACATGAGATTGTTACAACAGTTTTACATATAAGTGACTGTATGTAAAAAAGCTAGAAACAGAAAATATTTTTTAAATTAAATTTTATTAAAATAGTAGAGTTCTGGGGTCAGTGATTTCTGGTCTTAATTTGCTTGGTTTTTAACTATATGTTGTATGTTAACTATACTGGAATTAAAATTTATAAAAAATAATGCTGGGTTGTTAAGATAATGCTTAACTACAAAAAAAAAATGAAAAAAGCTTTTTTTCTTCTCCAGCTGTTAGTTGGATAAGACCCAGAGCCCGCTTTAATGTGTTTAACAAAAAGTGCTTCTAGCAACAGCTTATATTTGACAGTCTCATCTCTTTGCCTCCAGTGGAAAAACCAACAAAAGGCAAGTGAAGTGAACCAAGTGTGTACTCTTCCCTTCTTGTCCTTCGAGTAATATCCTTTCCCTGGTCAAGACCCTAATCCTCGTCTGGGATCTGATGCTAGTTCCTGCAGGATCAGGATCCTTTCTTCTCTCTACTCCAGGGCTCACAGGGGCATATATTATGTTTTCTTTACTTAATTAGCAACAATGATATTTAATCCCCTAATACTTTTATCTGATGTCTTAGAAGTTATCTCTGCACTTTGTTATTTCTACCTCTGGAGATATTACAACGTTGAACATGACATGACAAGACAGAGGAAACCCAGTGATATAGGATGTCTTACAATTTGTTGTAAAGTTGATGGGTATCCATTACTGAGAAGCTAAGATAAAGTGATTCTGAGACATGCTTTCTGGTGATCTAACAATTCCAGGATGGATCTATGAGAACATAAAAGATTAGATACTTAATTATTTTGCTATGCAACTTCTAGTTTGAGCTTATCTTAGGTATTAACTCCACATTAATGGGAAAGGATCTTTTATGTCTCTCAGTTCTCTCCCCTCCCTCTGGCCACTCTGACTCTTTCTGTTTTTGGAAGAGTCCAATGATTGATGTGTCTTATGGTTTCCTTTGCCTGAAACATTCTTCCCCTGGGTACCTTTGCAACTATGAAGGTTTTCTTTCACCTTCTAAGTGTCAGTAATTATGTCACCTCAGAAACCCTTTCTATAGTCATCTAATGTAAAACACCCTTTACTTTTGTATGCCCTATCCAATTACCCTATTTTAATTTTCTCCATTTCTGAGAACATGCATTATTTCTTGCTTCCCAATGCCTATCTCCAATCCCCAACTAGAATGGACTATTTTCTGTCTAGTTCATTGCTGATTTCCAACTCTTGTAACAGTGCTTAGTAGACAGATGGTGCTTAGTAAATACTTGTTGAATGACTGAGCGACTGTATGAATATAGGAGACTCACCCTAGTTGGAAGCAGGTCTCAGATTAGAGGAAGTCTAATCTGGGAAGACAATGAAACTAAGCTGGGAAAACAATCAACGAGTTGCATTTTCATCTCAGTGGAGATTTGCAAACTTTTAACAATATTATAGACAGAGAGAGAAAGAATAAAGGTGTAACTGGGGTAGAGTGTAGGGATCCCTGAAAAGGCACTTTCTGAGCACATGAATAGATGTAGAAGAGGAGAAAGATAATTTTATTTAGAATGTGAAATAACTTACAGAATGAAAACTAAAATACCAACCTACATGGTCTTATAGATATGTTCAGAAAATTTTCTTTTTTTAGTCTTGTCCACGCCCTTCAATAAATATTCATTGAATGAATAAATTAACAAAAAAATGTAAGAGGCACAAAATATAGACTTTGGCACTCTTCCTGAAAGCAGTAGGCAGCCTGACCTCAAACACAGTTACAAAGTTTGTCTTTACCATTTTAGTCTCTTCAGAATTTGCATGGCAGTTCCCAATTTTGGCCATCCCTGTTCTTTTCTGATTCTTCTTTCAATACTTTTCTCCATTTAACAGCTTAAGACCTGGTTGAGCCATGTGGTGATCAACTATTTGGGAGGGCAGGGTATGTGTAATTGTTAGCACTATTTTAATCATACTTCCCAGAACTGTAAATGGTTTAAGATTCTGCCCTCTCTACAAGTTAAGAAATTAGTCTGTTTATGTTTCATGGCTAAATTCTGCAAGGGCAGAAGAAATGAGACACCTGGATTAAGATAAAAAACGTTATTACTCACAGCAAAAGCAATACCCAGAGACTGGTGCCTCAGAGCTGCACAAGGGATGGCACAAGTGGACCTAGATGGATGCCTTCACCCGCAGTGGGGTGCAATTGAGGAGAGGGACATTGAACTTGGGAAATCTGCCACTTTCACAGTAAATGGAAGCAAGTCTGCCATTTGTCTTGGGGAGATGTCACTTCATCTCTAAAAGTTGCAAACCCAACCCTAAAAAATGGCTTCAGTAAACAGTGGTCAGAGCTTTCCATTCTTGGGGCACCCAGCAGAGTTGCAGGGGATCTCAGGGCCAAGAATGGATTGCTTCACTCAGCAAGTACCACACGAGATGTGAAGAGAGCTGATAGACAAACATGGCAAAGAGAAGATGGAATCGTTGGTTAAGTAACACAGTAAAGGCTGATAAATGTTTGAAATTCTTTTTAACACCCAAGTAGGAAGATATTTGAACATTTGGAACTTTGTAATTCTAAATGGTATACTCTATACACAGATTCATAGTGAGAAAAATTTCCGTTAGCAAATTTCAAAAAAATATAATTCCTGAAAATATAATTCATAAGTTCAGATCATGGCATTTTCTTCCTTGCCTCACAACCCCTCACCCCCAGCAACCAGAATCTTTTTACTGTTTCCACAGTTTTGCCTTTTCCAGATGTCGTCTAGTTGTAATTATACAGTATGTAGCCTTTTCATATTGGTTTCTTTCACTTAGTAATATACATTTACGTTTCCTGCATGTCCTTTCAAGGCTTGATAGCTTTTTCTTTAAGCACTGATTAGTATTCCATTATCTGATGTACCATCACTTTTTCCATTCATCTACTGAAAGACATCTTGGTTGCTTCTGAGTTTTGGCAATTATTAATAAAGCTGCTATAAACATTCATATGCAGGGTTTTGTGTGTGTGTGTGTGTGTGTGGGTGGGTGGGTGGGTATGTTTACAATTAATTTGGGTAAATACCAAAGAACATGAATACTGGATTGAATGGTAAAAGTATGTTTGTTTTGTAAGAAGCTGCCAAAATGTCTTCCACTGTGGCTGCACCATTTTGGATTCCCATCAGCCAATGAATGAAAGTTCCTATTGCTCCACATCCTCACCAGCAGTTTGTCTTCCAGATTTTGGCCATTTTCATAGGTGTGTGGTGATATCTCATTATTTTTTAAATTTGCATTTCCCTGATGAAATATAGTGTGGAATGTGTTTTCAGATGCTTATTTACTATCTGTATATTGTCTTTGGTGAAGTGTCTGTCCCGCTTTTTTGCCCAATTTTAAATTGGGTTGTTTGTTTTCTTCTTGTTGAGTTTTAAGACTTCCTTGTATATTTTGGATAACAGTCTTTTATCAGACATTAAGTCTTTTTATTTAAAAAAAATGTTTGTTTTATTGTTCATCTTTTCTTCTCAGTTGTGTATCCCATTGACTAATTATTATTGAACAACCACAACTCCACAGTGTTAGCTGCAATGTGAAAGGGAGGTAAAGCTGAGTTTGCCAAGTTTAGAAACATTTTGCTTAAGAGGGTGTAGGTGTGGCAAAAAGTAGTGGAACACAGGGAAAATGAAACAACATAGCCTTTTAAAAAATGTCATGTTAAAATAAAATTGCCTCTCTAATGAAGCAAATGACACAGACTTTTTTGGGTGTAACATTGGAAAACCACAGTTTTCTGTCCTGATTTAGATAGGGATCTTTTAAATTCTTACTAAGGTATTCCCAAGACACTTTAACAAGGGAATTTTTGTGAGGCACTTTTTGATCAATCTGAAAGATTAGTTTTGTCTGAGTTTAACTAGGTCATGCTTTCTATTCTTTTCTATCTCAACAGAAACATACTTTATCAAAGGCCAAACAGACCAAATATGGGATGTGCTTTTTAAAAATGTGGGTTTGGAATGTTAACAAATTAGTTTTATAATCTTAAATAGTTTCAAATTTAAATACCAAAGTGCTTGAGTGATTGAACTTTCATGAGATCACTAGTCCACTGTGATTTATCTTTCTTCTGAACACCTGAGCGTGTGGGGTCTGTAACATAATTTTGACAGTTCCAATTTAATGATTTATTTGGGCAACATATTGTTGTCTTCGGCTGTCATTTAATTTTCCAAGTTGTCCTCTCCACAACAGAAAGAAAAACCCTTGTGTATTAGGGCTTTGCAGAGAAGCAGAACTAATAGGTTTATGTCCATACAAACAGAAAGAGATTTATTTTAAGGAATTGGCTCATGGAACTGTGGGGGCCGCCAAGTCCAAAATCTGAAGGGCAGGCTGCAGATTCAGGTAAGAGTTGATATAGTCTTAAATCTGAAATCTGGAGTGCAGGCCAAGAGGCTGGAATTGCAGGTGGAGTTTCTGTGCTACAGTCTTAAAGCAGAAGGAAAGCTCAGTCTGTTCTGAAAACCTTCCACTGATTGCAAGAGGTCCATTCACATTCTGGAAGGGAATCTGCTTTATGTAAAGTCAGTTAATTGTAAATGTCAGTCACATCAAAAAACACCTTCACAGCAACATCAAAACTAGCATATGATTAAACAACTGGGCCCCATAACCCAGACCACTGACCCATAAAATTAATCATAGCACCTTGAAAACGAGGAGCTACGGATTCTGTGTCCCTGTGTGTTACCACAGTGTTTATTGTCTAATGAATAAATCTATTCTGAGTAAGTACCTACTGCCTAAATGAATACTGGAGGTGAGTATTTAGTTTGTTTTCCAAAAATTACATGTATTACTTCATAAATGAAAACGCCAATGGTGTCCAGATATAATTTTTAAGTATCGCATGTATGGATAGCCAACATCAGCACTGATTCTTTAAAAATTAGCCTCTAAAAAGTTCAATGGGAAGAAATAGCATTTTAGGAAGTGGGAACCACATGCGTAATTGAAGGCATGAAAGAAGCTGGTGTGTGTGGAAGGACAGTGAGGAGGCCCAGCAGGCTGGAGGGGGGTGGGGCTGAGAGTGCTCACAGCAAACTGTGTGAAAGGTCATGAAGTTGGGGAGGCCTCTGGGAATCAAGGGGAGAGCTTTTCACTGAAATGAAGGGTGACCGCTGAAGGATCTTGAGCAGGAGAGTGATCCAATGACAATGGTATTTTTAAATAATCTGCATCTGATAACAGATTTTGGACCAGAGGCCAGGAGATAGACATGTCGGAGGGGATTTAGATAGTGTCTGTAAAAGATTAAGGGGCAGGGGAAGAGCCTTGGGACCTGTCTGACAGGGTAGCCACTAGCCACATGGGACTATTGAACATTCACAACATGGCTAGGTTGAATTGAGGTGTGTAAAACACTCCTAGACTTGTAAAACTTACCACTGAAAACAGAAAAACAGAAAACCCATCACACATATGAGAATGTAAAGTACCTCCCTGCTGGCTTTGAAACTACTGACACTATGTTGAAATAATATTTTGGGATAAATCAAAGATACACATATAGATAGATATAGATATTTATATTTATAATTAAAATTTATTCCATCTTTTTCTTTTTCCTTTTGTAATGTGATTACTTAAAAATTGGAGATTGCATATGTGGCTCCCTCACTTTATATTTCTTCTGGTCAGTTCTGCTTTCACGCTTGTGACAGGAGAGAGGAAGGAGCATCAGGCAGGAAGGGTGGACTGCAGATCTAAGAAAGTTGGAGTCAGGCTGCTGGGGAGGCCCTGACCCTGAGCAAAGGCTGGCCTTTGGGTGAGGCCTACGTTGTGCAGGAATGATTTGGCACCAGTACCCCCACCATGCCCAGTCATTGGTTCGGGCCATACTGGGAGTTGTATGGCCCAGGTGGAAAGGCAGTGGGAGATCCAAAAGGATGGCAGCTGGGGGCGATCAGTCAACTATGCTCTTCTCAGCAGATTCTTCGGAAGGATATGGGAGTACAGCATCTTCTTGGTTCCTCACAAACCAGTCTTCGTCATGGTAATTTAGGCAGCTCCCCTGATTTGTTTCCCACTGCTGTTGGCCGGTGGCTGTGACTTTTTAGCCCCATTCTGTGGAGAGTGCCCACAGATGCAGCCCATCTTCAGAAGCTCTGAAATTTCTAAGCTTCTTAACTTTCTGAGACTCAGTGGCCAGGAAGAAGTCAAAGGGTCCCTGGGGTAGATTGATGTGTTTGTTTTTGAATTTCTCACCTTTGTTGCTCTTACTTGCTGCTGTTCTTTTCAGTCAAGATTGAAGTTGTGACTTGTGAAGTTCTTATTTGATCCATATTCTCTTAAAAGCACCAGTAAGGTTAGAACTCTGTAGAACTCCAATGATTTCCATTTTAAGTTCCCCTTTCCAGAGGAGATTATGTCCATAAAATGTACTCAGCCTTGAAA
This sequence comes from Mungos mungo, assembly GCA_004023785.1. Taxonomy (NCBI): domain Eukaryota; kingdom Metazoa; phylum Chordata; class Mammalia; order Carnivora; family Herpestidae; genus Mungos; species Mungos mungo. The sequence goes on from PISW01007760.1 coordinate 72,271, forward strand.
GTTGATAAGCCAATCTTATATTGGTGGTTAAAGTCTAAGGAGAAATGGTTCTGTCCTCTGAGAGATTGCAGTTGGGCTTATGTACAAAATGTAAAGGATGCAGCTTTCTCTGAGCATGGCTTTTTTTGTGAAGAAGCTGAGTGATTGCAAAGAGAAGAGATATTTAGATGCTGTGGTTTTAGATGGAATCATCAGTCCTGCTAGGAAGCCAATGCAATGGTTAAAAAAAAAGATACTTTAAAATGTAACTGGAACTATCCTTATGTTGTCCTTAATTGTCATTCTTGCTCTGTATCGACATTTTTTTTTTTTTGAGAGAGAGAGAGAGAGAGAGAGAGCGAGAGCGAGTGAGCAAGCAGAGGAGGGACAGAGAGAGGGAGACCGAATCCTAAGCAGGCTCTGTGCTGTCAACACAGAGCTCGATGTAGGGCTTGAATTCACAAATCATGAGATCATGACCTGAGCTGAAGTCTAGAGTCTGATGCTTAACCTACTAAGCCACCCAGGTTCCCCTGTGTTGACATTTTAAACAAAAGACATTAAATCTTCAAAGAAGGGGGAAAAGGTTATGTCACAGATAAGAATCCTCAATAAATAACCCCCCCTCCATGAAGTCAAAGATTTTTCTGTAAGATCACAGGAACTTTCCCAGTCATTAAATAATTTAAATAATAATGAACATGGTAAATTATGAATATTATTAGGTACAGAGAACAAAAAATTCTTATGTATATTTTCCACAAATTTTATACCTGACAACATCTGTTTTAATCCATAGATAAGACAGTACCTGAATAATTAAGAGTATAATCTCTAAGAGGAGGAGTTAAGATGGTGGAGGGGTAGAGAGACCCTTGGCTTGCCTTGTCCTTTGAACACAGCTAGATAAATATCAAATCAATATGAACACCCTTCTGCCTGTAACCAGGCTACTAAGACGAGGCTGGCCAACTTGCCATGGTTTGCCCAGGATTCTCTTGGTTTTACATTGAAAGTTCTGAATAATGGGAACTCCCAAGGACAAATGAGAACAGTTGGTCAGCCCAGGGCAGGGACCCAGGTCTACTCAGTTTCAGCCTACTGGGAGTGGCTGACCCTAAAATGGAATGATTATATGAGGCTTTAACACCTGGGTCCTTTTTTTTACCTACCTCGGAAGCCAGCAAGGTCACCATGACTGGCCCGCAGCCCTCTCCCTAGCACCCTTCCTAATTCTGATGGTCCTATTCAGTGCCTGATAGACTTAGGATATGAAAACAACAGTTGATTTAAGAGCTGCCTTCCTAGCAGAACACCTCTTCTATTCATTCTCCATTATATTCTGAAACTCCACAAAGGGCTGTTGATGTTCCCCTTGTCAAGAACTCTAAGGACTACACTGTAAAATGTGAGCATGTGGAAATGGGGAGCAATCATTCTGTATTTGAAAGCAAGATAGATAATTTCTCAATAGGCCAATTTTCAATAGGCCAATTTTCACCAGCAGCAGCATTATCTAAATTGGCCTTGCACATATATGCCAGTCTGTCCCATTGCCCCAAATCACAACTAATACTTTCTGAGGGCTTTAACTGGTCTTTGACTTTATAATAGAAATTCTACTTTTGTTTGCTATAGTTACCCTAAATTTCTTCCACAATGATTTCCCATCAAAACCCTAAAAGGGAATAGGATGAAATGGACTATTCCAATTGCCACTTGTTTCCTTTCCTGTGGCTCCTCCTCTAACCCATGCTGCTGGAACATCAGATTATCTTCAGTTTTAAAACACTACTGTTACCAAAACTGTGAGTCTGATCTCCTTTTTTTCTTTTTTTCAGTTTATACATAGGTTAAATTTCAAATTTTTGCTTGGCAACTAAGGGCCTACACACACTAGACTTAGCCTTTAATTCAATCTTCCTCTCTCATTATCCTCATGAAGAAACTTCCAGAGAGAGAGGCAAGTCCTGCTGGCCTGGCTCATGCTCATCTTAGTGGCTAGACCAGCCTTATCTTTTTCTTCTTGTACAAAATGACTCATCCTTCCAGGATGAGCTAAGGCCACCTCCTCCCTGAGGTCATTTCTGACCTTTCTCTTTCTCAGAGGTCCTTCCCTATCCTGGAGCTGGGGAGAGAAGAAGCAGGAATCCTGACCTGGAAAATGGAGCAAGTCTGGAGAGGTGGAGAAGCTGTCAGGCAGAGTTGAATGAGCTGGTTCAATATTTGTCTCTTTGGGGAAGTGTAGATAGTATGGCTTAATACTTCAACTATTCCGAAAAGCTGAAAACCTCCTTTCTTTGACACGTGCATTTCAGACTCAAATCAGAGGAAACTTCCTGTTGGTCACATGTTGTCATACCCATGGATTACTGACCATTTTCACTGAGTGACGCTAATGCTACTTAATGAATTCAACACCTGTCATCCTTTGGCTTCTCAATATCTAACTCCTCTTTCCTAATAGCACCCCAACTACCATTTGGGGAAGCTCAATTATGTAACCTTGGTGGCAGTTAGTGCCCAAAAGCATGTGTCATAGGTTTAGCTAAATGAGTGCTTTGGAACTTGCATCTGGACAGAAGGACATGGATGGAGCTGGTTGGGGTCTGGCTTTCACAGTAGCAGTAGCAGCATGTGGCCCAGATGTCCTGCTGCCCTGTCTGTGCTGTGACTATGGCAGCTCAGCTCTCAGAACCCCACCTGCCCCTTCATGCTTTCCAGGCCTGGTCCTCCCACTTCCCATCCATTCTGTGATGCCAGGTATTCCAATATTTTCTCTTTCTTTTGCTTGAGATGCCTAGATTTGGTTTCTTTCACTTATGTATAAGAATTTTGGCTGATAATACATGCAATAGTAATAGTATTTGTAACAATAAGCTAACGATTATTGAGCACATTCACAATGCCAAGCACTGTTCTTAGCATTTCCATGTCTTAATTCCCTCATCCTCATGATGGCCATTGAAGTAGGCACTATTATCCGGTTTCCAAAGGAGGGAATTGAAGTGCACAGAGCTTGCTCACATTGTCAAATAAACAGCAGAGCCAGGATGTGAAAACACACAATGTCTGAAGCAGACTATTTGGAAATCTATATCAGAAAGTAGAGTTTTAAGTAACAGACCTTCAAGGAGATGTGGGGAATTAGAGACCATCTCAATCTGAGATAGTGTGGAGAGAACTGAATGTCCTATTATTTTTCTGGAATGGCAATCTAGTAGCCCATGGCTTGCAATAATAAGATAATGAATGAAATGATTGCCTATGGACATTTGTGTCCCAGGATCCATTGAGGAAAAGGTTCTGGCAGACCATGGTGTCACCACCATTAACACAGTATGACAGATATGAAAAAATTGATGAGTAGTTGGTTCTGATAACTTTGGATGGGTTAAATCCAGAGAGTGATAAATCCAAATCTCTAAATTCTCAGTTTAAGCCATGGAGAGAAATTTAGGGATGTTCTGTAAGCATGATGGAAAAATTTATTATATTGCAGCTGTAAGGCTGTAATACTCAAGACCCAGAAGCAGATTTTTGATCCTAAAGGATGGCAACTGATATCAGTTGAATAAATGTTTCACTGTGTATGAAAATGTGGTCATCTGTCAAAAAAAGAGTAGGCCCTTGGGCAGTGGGATGAGGTCCATGAGAGGACTCACATCCTAGTAACTCAAATCCTCACCCTATACTATATGGAGTTTCTATTTCCCAAAAGAACAATTTCTCCTTTCTGCTATGATGAGATTGCTCTTTTCTTTAAGACTCTTTTATTCTTTTGCCTGAAGAAAGAGGTCTTACTTAAGGGAGACACCTATTCTCTGAATTCCCCCCCCTGCCTTACATTTCTCTATGCTTAGAGAAATAACTAGAGTTAAATCTCAATATGACTTGAGCACAAATTACAAAATAAATCCTTTGATGAGAAGGTATACGTACCATTCAAATTCCAGGGATTTGCTAATTTTATGAGAAAATATATGTAGAGTGTGTGCGCGTGAATGACTGATGATGTTTGACAAACCAGGAGGAATATAAATGTATGTCTGTCTGAAATTTTAAATATGGATGTGCTTACCAGATATTTTGCATTCGAAGAAAGCCTGAGTGACTGGATATGGTTCCAATAATTTATTTGGCTACCTAACCCAAACTTGGTTTCAACTCTAGCCCACAAAATATTGGGACTGATGGAAATATTTCTTGGCATAGAATAAAAGAACATATTATTTCATACTTAGGAAATATGGGGTAATCCCTCGTGAGCATCTTATCCAACTACATCATAGATTGTCTTAATAATCCACTGACTTCAACAAGGTCTTCAGACATACATTGGTATAGCAAACACCATTTCTGGAATAGGGTATTTTCTGAAGACTTGAGATTCTGGTAGGAGACTACATTGTAGAAGTGGATTACCTGATTTCAGGGTCACTAGAGGATCCAGATGTGGCAGAGACCCTGTAACTCCACTTAACTATCAGAGACAAAATGGGCATTATTTCTATAATGGTCAGTGGATCAACATGATGATATAAATGGTCTGACCCAAAGAAGTTTTTTATATAGGGTATTGATATTAGGGTTGGTAAACTAAAGGATAATTACTCCTAATAATCTGCTTGCAAACTTTTTAAAAATTTATCTTTGCATGCTGGGTTTAGCTGGTCAAATGCCTTAGCCTAAAGGTAACAGTGATACAACAATGATCATTAGTGCATTGGGTGCCACACTGCCGTGTGGCCATTTCAGTCTCATCATGCCCTAGAACTACTAGGACCAAACATGATTACTGAGTTGCAGAATTGAGAGAGAGGCCTTGGATATCAAAGAAAAATAGTTTTGATCTCAATGGTGCTGGAAAAGAGCATGAGTCAAACCCACGTGATCTCTGGGAGCTTCCCCATCCCACCATGTCCCTCATCAATGCAACGTCATACATACCGTACCTCCAGGGCTCAACTCCTCAGTTAATACGTTGTGGATAACTCAATAAAAGAAAGAACTGCAACCACCTATGCTGACTGAAGCAAAGGGAACACGGGTTGTGTCAAAGATAAGGAAAGCCAAAAATTCAAGGGTAGCTGCTTCTGATAACATTGAATGGTGAATATCAGCAATAGCTTTGTGATTATAGAAATAAGGAATATAACCTCAACTGCATTTGCCTTTCTACTCTATCAAGTGTACATAAATATTTTAACTCATAACTCTTCTTTCTTCTCTCTCCTTCACCTATGTTATAGGATGAATTATTTGTGGTTATATTGAAGCCATATGTTGCAAATATGGGGAAACGTACATCAATGGGAGATCCTCGATTAAGAGCCTGGAAACAGTAACTACTTAATTTAGATATTTCCCTTTGGGAGGCAGTGAGAGATTTCTCAGTTCTATTAGGGATAAGCAGGAAAAAATCTGTGGACCCAAATGCATAGACTTTAATGAACACTTGTACATTTTTTCACTGCTCAATCTTTAATAATCCTTCCTGTCTGCACCCAACTCTCCATTTTGGGAAGACTCCAATTGTATATAGTCCAGCTGGACACCATCTTCCCTTTTGGAATATATAGGAGTCACGTTCTTGCCTGGCCCTGCATCTTACCACTACTTCATGGGATGAGTCTGACCAGCAAGGCACTCCTCCCGGAACTTTCAGCCTTGAGAAAATGGTCCAAGAATCTGGAGATGGAATCGGTGAATTCGTCTCAGTAGCAGTGGTGGCCTATGGCTCAGGAGATGTGGCTCCACAACATGGACTGGGGTTCCTGAGCCCCTGTGGGAGCCCCGGGTTACTCATTTTCTAGTCCCAATTCTCCAGCCTTGCTGTGGCTCTGTGAGACCTCAATCTTTCCACTAAATTGCCTTTTTGCTTAAGGTAGCCAGATTTAGGTTCTGTTGCTTTACCCAGAAACGCCGTTATATAAATCCAAATGATAATTTTAGTTCTTCAGCCTACAAAAAATATTGTAGTTGAAAGTAGCTATCTGTCAAAGTTGAAAACTTTAATTTATTTTCTGCAAAGAGGTCTTCAAATACTGTAGAGAATCAAGTTATCTGAATTCAGATGAGTACTAATTTATATTCCTAGAGTTTGTTCATGTTGCCAAATTTCACTTTTTCTCTTTCTGTATAATATCTCACTCATCAGAGAATCAGAAGCTCAGAACATCACATTTCTATGTTATCACGCTGTTGACAAAATCCTTTCCCAGAGGTACTGAAAAAGAAGAAGCCAAGTATTATTCACCTTGAGTTCTAGCGCCAATGTGTATCTGTAATCTCAACATGGTAATCTGTAATCTCAAGCCTGATACTTCAATTCTGTACTTCAGTGAAGAATCTCATAGCATACTTCTTATCCCAAACATGCCCCTGACAAATAATGTCTCGAATTTTTAAAGAACCCATAGATAAACTTTTGAATGAAACAAATGTTCCTCTACCCAAATGCTTTGTATTAATTAGAACAAAAATGTTGAATATGAATTTTTATTTTTGTGATACTTTTACCCATGAAATGTTTCTCCTCTTTCCCTTCTTTTCTTAGCTTTATACCTTTGAGAGGGAAACAATAGGGAGTTATGCAATATTCAGAAGTAGGACTCTCTACTTTTTGCTAAATGACTTGCTTTCTGCATTCAGAAACCTACGGACATATAGTGCCTATTTTATGTTTGGTTTTTGGTTGTTTCTCTTTTTCATTGTCCCCACTTCCTTCTTTTTCTTTTTAATCTTAAACTTATCTTCTTATATTTACTAGCTTGCACTGGTTAGGTCTTATGTCACTCGGTACGACACAACGAAGCACACTTGAGAATGAGTGGTGTGATCGTTCTCTGACTAGTCAGAACATCAAACCAAGGTTCTAGGGTACATGGGGCCATGTGCTAACATAAACTGCACCTGGCATGACCTTCTTACTCTCACCACTGTGACCTCCTGGGACAGTTAGAATCCCAAGGTTTATCTATTTCAAGGGGAATTCTTAGGCAGGTAGGTGCGGGCAAGGCTGAGCCCAGAGTATTACACACAAATATGCAGAAGCAAGGCTGCAGACAGGGCAGGTGCAAATGCACAGACACCGGCCCACAGGACGAGGCCTGGAAAGTCATCTACCAGATAGGTTATATTCAAGACTCTGAGACTAAGGGGAAAGGGAAAGATGGCTGTAGAAACCACAATAAGAAATAAGAATGGAGATTCCTGATCAGTAGAGGCAGGTTGGGCAGAGATGGGACAAACCCTGAGCCAGAAAGGCCAGCGATCCCATTTGATCCGATATTGGAGCAGCGAGGGCAGTCTAAATATTCCTGTCCTTGAAACCTCCCAAGTTGAGGTGGAGAGGTAGAGGTCAAACACGGCGGTCAGGCTTATTGTCTAGAATGGCACCCTGTCACTTCTTTCCTCAAAGTCTCTAATGTCCACTGGTTACCTATAGAAGGAAGTCCCAATTGCTTAGGTTGGTTTTGGGGCCTCACTTACCCATATCTCTCTGAGCTCACCTCTCTCTACCCTGTGAATCACTGACACTCTGGCCATCCTATTTGCTTGTGCTGTTCCCACAGACTGGCATGTCTTTCCATTTCTTCTCCATCTTGAGAAAATCTTACCTGTTGGAAAAGAGCCAGCTCCAATATTGTCTGATCAATGATGCCTCACTCTGAGCCTCCCAGTCAGAATCCTGGCTTCCCCACTGAGTCAATGCATTCCAGTCAGGGAAAGCCTGACTCCCTGGCCTTGACCATTCTTCTCTCATCCTGACTACTATAACTTGCCCTCTACTCAGTCTCAACTGTGTCCTATTCTCTAGGACAGATCTGACCAGGATTAGGGAAGATTCAAAGAATTTTAGCTGGCCATTTCAGCTTTGAATATCTAAAACTGAGATACTGACTCTGGACCTCAATTCTGTTAATTGGCTTTATGGTTAGATCCTAATACATATTCTCAAATTTATAGCCCAGTTTTGGTGATTGTTCTCTGTGCCTTAGAACTTGTTTACCTGACTAGACTCTGCTAGATGAGGATCTCAAGAGTGTGGACACTGTCAAGGGTCTCATCATAAAGCATGCTGCTGCCCCCTTCCTATAGGGATGTCTTGCCCCTGACCACAAGCTTAATAGGAAGGGCTCTGATGAGTAATGACAGATATGCTAGTGCCCTTATGGCTACCTCGTTGCTTGCATCTGTGATTGGCTGCCCTGGATTTCCCTATTTCTGTTGCATCCAAAGGTATGGCCACAGCGTTGTGGGTATCGGACCCAGCCATGATGAGATGACTTAACTGGATTTCTTCCTATAGTTGATGGCTGTGCTTTCCAGACTCTACATTCTGTGTGCCAAACTGGACTCCTTCTTCCACCTGAAGCTGAGCCTATCCTCTCTGTGTGAGTCTATCCTAGTAGACATGTCTATTTTCATGTTTTAGCTGCTTTAGCTGCTGTGGTTACCCATGTGCTGAGTGATGGGAAAACTTCTATATACCATCTGTTTTGTTCCAGCTTGTATTTTGGTGATTTGTGAATGTGTTTTAATTTGCTCTTTGATTTTTACATGCTGCAGTGCCTAATGTAGAGATGGGTTCCTGGAGGCATTCTGTGGATGATACTGGGTGGTTTGATCCTTGGTAGGGTCTTCCTAAACATTAGCTCTAGCCTCTGTTCCAGTGTCCTCCTAGTCGAGTCTCTAGCATGCTGTGATCCTTCAGGTGAGCAGGACACATTTGTGGAACTCTGGGGTTCCTCTTGCCTGTCGCTCATCAGCCTTATTTGTCTTCCCCAAGAATATAGTTTGATGATGCCAGCCTGCTGGCATGTAGAAATGACTTGCCATAACCCACAGAATAAAGTTCTAAATTCTTGGGGTGACCTACATATCCCTTCAGAGGATGCCCCAATGTGCTTGTGCAAGTTATTTCTGACAACCACTCTGTTGGTCCTGCCTAATGGAGCTGAACTGACTAACTGAATTGTCCACTCACAGACGTCATAGTTTCCACTTTTGTGGGGAGCTCTGTGCGTATTGTTTTAGCCCCCACTCTTCACCAAAAAATCCTACTCATCTTTCAAGATCCACTGCAAATGCTTCGAAAATTTGTTTAATTTCTTTATTTTTAAAAATTTTTTAATGCTTATTTATTTTTTGAGCGAGAGTGTGAGCAGGGGAGGGGCAGAGAGAGAGAGGGAGACACAGAATTTGAAGAAGGCTCCAGGCTCTGTGCTGTCAGCACAGAGCCTGATGTGGGACTTGAACTCACATGCCATGAGATCATGACCTGAGCTGAAGTTGGATGCTTAACTGACTGAGCCCCCCGGGGTCCTATGATTTGCTTAATTTCTGCAACTAGAGATGATCTCATTCTCCATTTAATCTGATAATTTTCTTATTGGATTTTTTTTGGTACTTGTCTTGAATTCTAGTTATTTGTGTATATTATGTATTATATTTGTATTAATTATGTATAATTTTAGATGAAGAGTCCCTTGAAGGTCAGGTTGGTCATCAACTCAGTACTTAATTCTTATCCTTTGCACTTATGATAGACATTCAATAATTATTTGCTACTTTCATTATTATAAAGCCACAAAATATTATGTTTTTTTCAGGGTAGCTTCTCTTTGGAGACTTCTGCTTTCTAGTCCAAACCTGCATAGTGAATTTTAATATAGTGATATTTTAAATTTATCCTGCACTATAAGGCTTGAAATGAGGAAATTATAATAAAATTTGAAAGCTTGTGGTATTTTTGCAAAATCTTTCCATCAAATACATTACCCTGATTTATTCTGAATCTTCTCTGAGTCTGCAAGACTTGGACAATATTTGAACACTTAGAGAAAAATCCTATTTTTCTACTGGAAATATTTATATCCTATTATAATTTTATAGTGTTTTCCAGTGAGTTTTTAAAGTAACTTTTAAAGTAACTTTCACATAATGCTTCTTAATTGTAATGGAAATATTATTAAACTGGAATAATAACTAATCCATGATAAAGAATCCTTTTAGAATAATACTATGTATCCTTAACTGTCACATTGCAATTTGAATAAATATATCACTATTCATATAATGTAACAATCTCACAGTAGTGTAATTGCATTAACACTTTTTTTTACCTTTTGTACTATTTTCATATTTTTCAACCTCTTGATATGAAAAAAAACACAATACATCCTTTTGCTTTAAACTATGAATTGAAAATTAAAGAATGTAAGAAAATAAATGTTAAAAAGCCTATTGTTTTTAAAAGATATTCACCATTGCCAGTGCTCCTCTTTCCTAACTGTAGATCCAAACTGTATCTAGTACTATTTTCTTTCAGTGTCAGGAATTGTCACTGCCATTTCCTATAGTAGAGGTCTGCTGACAACGTGTTCTATCAGCTTTTTATTTGAAGGTAGGTTACTTCACCTCCATTTTGGAAGGTGTTTTTGCCAGATATAGAATGATCGATTGAGGTGTTTTTAAGAATTTTTGTTTGTTTTGTTTTTTCCTTTTAGCATTTTATTTATTATTATTATTATTTTTTATAGTTTATTGTCAAGTTGATTTCCATATAACACTCAATGCTCATCCCAACAAGAGCCCTCCTCCATGCCCATCACCCATTATTCTCTCTCCCCCAACCCCATCAATCCTCAGTTTGTTCTCAGTATTTTAAGAGTCTCTTATGGTTTGCCTCCCTCTCTCTCCTTAACTATTTTCCCCCTCCCCTCCTCTGTTAAGTTTCTCCTGTTCCACATATGAGTGAAAACATATGGTATCTGTTCTTCTCTGTCTGACTTATTTCACTTACCTTTGAGCCTTTTAAAAATGTGGTTCCATTGTCTTCTGGATTCTACTTTTTCTGATGAGAAGTAAACCCTAATTATTATTGTTGTTACCTTTATGGGATAAGTCTTTTTAAAGTTGATTTTTTTCTTTTAATGTGTATTTATTTTTGAGAGAGAGAGAGACAGACAGAACCCAAGTAGGGGAAGGGGACAGAAAGAGGGAGACACAGAATCCAAAGCAGGCTTTAGGCACTGAGCTGTCAGCACAGAGCCCAGTGATAGGCTTGAACCCACAAACCATGAGATCATGACCCGAGCCGAAGTCAGATGCTCAACCGAGTCACCTATGTACCCCTAAACTGTGGTTGCTTTTCAGATTTTCTTTTCATCTTTTGTTTTTACAAGTTTCCTTATGATGCTACCAGCTGTGATTTTATTTGTTTTTATCCTGCTTGGGTTTCACTGAGTATCCTGGATCTGAGAGTTGCCTTTTTAGATCAAATTTATAAAATGTTTTGTCTTTATTTCTTCAAATATAATTTTCTGCCTTATTCTTTCTCTCCTTTCCTCCAGGGGCTCCCATTACATGTGTATTGGACTGCTTGATCTTATATCATAGGTAATTCAGGTTCTGTTTATTTTTAAAAAGTATTCCTTTTCTGTGATTCAGTTCAGATGACTACTATTGACCACTGTTTAGATCCACTAATCCTTTTTCCTGTTATGGCCAAACTTCTTTTAATGCCATCCAATGAATATTTTATTTCATATATTATATTTTCTAGTTCTGATATTTCCACTTAGTTCTCTTCTTCTCAGATATTCTACAAATGCCATATATCTCCTAAAATTCCCTTTCTTCTCACTTATCCTATAAATCTTTTCCTATAAATGCTTTAAATAATTTAGAGTTATTTCAAAGTTCCTTTCTGTTAATTCCAAATCTGGTACCATCTATTAGACTGTTTCTTTTTTTTCTTTTTCTTTTTAATAGTTTATTGTCAAATTAGTTTCCATATAACACCGAGTGCTTCTCCCCACAAGTGCCCCCCACCATGACCATCACCCCCCCCCTCCCCCCTCAGTCCATGGTTCGTCTCCAGTATTCAGTGGTCTCCCTTGATCTGTGTCCCTCACTCATCCCCACTCTCTTTCCCCCTTCCTCTTCCCATGGTCCCCTGCCAGGTCTGTCCTGTTAGACCTATGAATGCAAACATATGGTATCTGTCCTTCTCTGCCTGACTTATTTCGTTTAGCATGACACCCTCAAGGTCCATCCACTTTCCTACAAATGGCCATATATCATTCTTTCTCATTGCCATGTAGTACTCCATTGTATATATATACCACATCTTCTTGAT